>JAULBU010019924.1:0-19661 GCA_032358235.1 Odonthalia washingtoniensis | reverse complement strand
CAACTGTCTGTTACTTATCCATTTAGTGTATGAGAGCTAGACGAACATGATAAGTTACACTTCATTATTTATTTCAATTCTTCTGCTCAACGAGCTACTTTTTTTTCCAAACTTCTCAGTTGATAATGAATCACCATGTACTTTATTCACAACATAAACATGCTCTTTTATCCAGAGTCTTCGCCTAATACCAATCAAACGCCTCACAACCTTAGCTTGAATGATACACAATACATTCAACATGATCACCATCATTATAGTTCCTTCACGTCAATTAGAATCAGTCAGCAACATGATTATACTTCTAATGATTAAATATATAATCAATTAAATATTAAGTTAACCAACAAAACAACATGATAATATAAATAGTATGATAATACTTATTAAGTTTACAAATTAATACAAAAATACTTATTAAGTTAACAATCAATACAACATGATTATACCTTTTAGTATCTCACGACTTAATATTCAGTTACCAAATTAATTCAGTTATTAAGCTAACAATCAATACAAACATGATGACACCTTTTAGTATAGTACTCATTAATAAGTTACGAAATTAATTCTCATAATAATTATTAAGTTCACAATTAATACAACAATAATTATTAAGATTATATTTAATACAACAAGATTATACCATTAGTAGAGTAATAATTGGTAAGTTACCAAATTAATTCACCAACACTTATTAAGTTAACAATTAATACAAAAATAATTATGAAGTTTAACAATTAATACAACAATACTTATTAAGTTAACAATCAATACAACATGATTATACCATTAGTATAATAATAATTAATAAGTTACCAAATTAATTCACCAACACTTGATTGAGCTGTTGTTCTACTAAAATTTTGTCTTGGTTGCTCACTATCTGCTCCATAAACTTATTGAACTCTATAGATGTAAGTGGATTTGTAAAGATGTCCGCTAGTTGTTCATCGATATTGATATACTTCATTTTAATCTTACCATCCCTAATTTTCTCTCGCAGATAATGGCAACGAATTCCAATATGCTTGGATTGGATGAACTTACCTTCTCCTGTTGATAGAACCAAACATGCAACGTTGTCCTCGTGCATGATGGTTGGAGTTTTCTATTTCATATCTAGGTTCAGTAAAATCATTCGTAACCACGCTACCATTTTGGCGGCCGAGTCAGCTGCGATATATTCAGCTTTTGCTGTGATGTATGCTACTACTAGTGTTTGACTTTTCGAAATCCAGTCTACTCCATGGTTTCCAAGACACACTACTATTCATGTTGTCGATATCCTTGTTGCGGTATAATTCGCCTAGGATGCATCAAAATACATCTCGATCGTGAGATTTGATCCCTTCCTGGGATATAATGGACCATAGAATTGTGTCCTTTTACATATCTCAGTAAATGCTTCACTGCATTCCAGTGGATCTCCCTTGGATTATACACAAACCGCGATAATTGCGATGCAGCTAACATGTCCGGCCTGGTACATATACTCAAGTAGAGTAAACTACCAATTGACTCTCTATATGGACATTGTTTTGGCTTATCTCATTCGTCTGGAAATGTAAGTTTTATTAAATCTACATGTGCAGCAATTGGTACCATCGCCTCTTTTGAGTCTTACATATTGAATCTATGGAGAATTTTGTTAATGTATTGATATTGATTAATAGTGATTTTTTTTGGTCGATATATTATACTCATTCATAGATACCATCATACAATTCCCATATCCTTCATGTCGAAATTTTTTTTAATGCAATCTTTGCCTTTTCCAGTACTTTATCATCCATAGCCATGAGCAAAATGTCGTCCGCGTAAACTAAAATTGCAATTTCTAGTTTTCCATTTTTCTTTCTAGTATATAGGCATCTATCCGCCGGCTTGGTTTCATGCCTGCTATTTTACATAGAAAAGTATCTAGTGTAACATTCCACACAATTGGAGCTTTCTTTACACCACATAAAGCTTTTAGCAACTTTATTGAGTGTCCCGCAGAAACTAGATGTTCATTTCCAGGTGAAGCAGTGACGAATATTGTATCTTCCAGAATTGCGTTTAAAAATGCAGTAGTCACGTCCATTTGGTGCACGAGTAGATTCATATGTGCTGCAATTGATAGTAGTACTATTAGTGTTGTCATCATCGACACTGGTGCATGGGTTAAGTCGTAGTCAATTCCGTGCACCTGCATGAAGCCTCTGACCACCCATCTCTCCTTGTACGAAATTATTCTGCCTGCATCATCCTTCTTTACGCAGAAGACCCAACGCGTAAAGATATGCTTACGATATGTTGGAAGTTTACCAGCTTGTAAACTTCCAACTTCTTCATGCTCTGCATTTCGATTTCACACGCTTTTTTCCAGCTTTGCGCCATGTACGATTCCATATCTTCCTAGTATGTACTTGGTCGATCATCACACTCACTTTTTGATACTTCAGTAAACCTCTTTCCATTTTTATTTATGGGATTATCGTTATAATTATCGTTATAATCTTGATTTACTCCATGAATATCATCATTCTGATCCTCCTGCTGAGCGGTTATGCTTTTTGAAATTTGACACAAATTCTTTTCCCAGTTCCTTCTATCCCCTCCCCAACTTTCATAATTCCTTGCTGTTCATCAACTAATTTCTGGATTTCATCTGTTTAGATGATTTTGTCATCGTTCTGATTCACTTCATGAGTTTTGTTATTGTCATGATTAACATTTTAATGATATTATTATTACTGGGAGCAGATGTTATGCTATCAGTTTTTAATCATACTAGTTGTTTCCAATTATCATCGTCGGCCTTTGTTAATGTACTACTTATTGTTTTAATCTTTGGTTTGTTTTTCGACCAAACTGGTCTGCCTCTTATTTTTGGCACAACTTTGGGCTCAACTTCCTCTATTTTTATTCTGCCTTTTATCATAGATTCTGCTACAACTTCACTTGAGACGTCTGGTTTCTCACCGTCTCTCAACACATCTTATTGCTTACTGTCATCATCTTTCTTGGGTTTTCGAGGTCTCCCTCTGCCCCTTGTAACGATACTACTCACCCCATTGCTATATCCCCTTTGCTTGTCATTCTATTTTATGACCAGATGCTCATCTGGCTCTTCAATGAAAGTAACGTCACGCGTCAGGATGGTTGATTTATTATATGGACAATATATCCGATAACACAACGAACCTTCCTCTATTCTCACCAGAATGCCTCACACCGCAGTTTCATGGAGTTCGTTAGATTTGGTAGTGGGAAATATACCAATACCGTACAACCAAACGGCTTCAACAGCTTTAGATCTCCCGTACGATTGAAGAATCGTTCAAAAGGTGTTTCGTCGTTATTAAATGTTGAAGTTGTACATTTATTCCTAATGGTCGTGCCATACTTTATGGCATGCTCCCACCAGCTCTTTGGTAGATCTGCATGGAACAACATTGTTCTCTCCATTTATGTCAAAGTTAGATTCATTCTCTCAGCGACATGTAATTGTGCATTTGCCGATCTACCTGATACCGCATGTGTAATTTAGTTTACCCTCATAAATTCAGCAATCGAGTTTGACGAATACTCGGACCATTGATCCGTTCTTATCGTCTGTATATGGTAGCCTTGATTGTGCACCCACGAAGTGTATCTTTCCATATTAGATAACGTCTGTGTTTTGTTCTTCATTAAGAACATAAAATTTAGTCACGTACACTCATCTATAAATCTCTGGTAATAGAAATCTCCATTTGTATCCGGTATAGAAAATTGTCCGCCGGTATCAGAATACACCAACTCACCTGGTCTCGTTGTCCTTAGTTTCACTGTATTCACTTTCTTATTGAAGCCTTTCATGTGTGCTTTACATTTCTGGCAATTCACACAGTTTAGTGAATGTTGAAGATCCGATTCACGGATTTGTACTTTTTCCAGTTTGACCAGATGATAAATGCCACTATTCGAGAAATGTCCAAGCCTATTGTACCAGTCAATTAGCTGGTTCTAATTATTGTAGTCTTCATACTCATCTTCATCGCTTGAGCTACTACATTCTTCTGTTAAATCAACTGACAAAGAGGTGTTATTTGCCACGCGATTTTGTATTATGAAAATAAACAAGGATTTGAGTGAGAGTATATGATTCAGTGAGTAGGAGGGAGACGTGCGTAGATCTGTAGGGTTGTGGGCTTCCACAACGGTGTACGCTCGATATCCTGGTGTAATTAAACGGCTTTTCGGATAGGGAACAACGGACATAATCTGTATCTTTTCTCAGATCTGGTGTCGCAGTTGAAAGTGGTCGGACACACGGTTATTAAGCGCATGAGGATCACCCTGGCTCTCAATTGTTGGGGTTAACCAGTTGAGGAAATTTAGTGGTCTGAGTTTCCTCTAGCCTATTTGTGGGGTCTCTTTTGTTTCGCCTGGAGCTAGTTTGGTTGATTCCTGATTTCTAATTAATATATACCTCTTCCTGGTGGAGCACCGGTATTTATACTGAAATCTGATTAATTCCACCAGAGGTCAAATTGTATACACGTGTGTGTAAAACATACACTGTACAGAGATCGTAATTAATCCCAATTGAGATTAAAATGTATACACGTATGCGTACAAACTCACAGAAAGTTAATTTTGTGAGATGATACAGTATACTCTATGAAATCACCCACGTGTAAATAGTAGTATATATAATTCGTTATGTGAATGATTTTCCCGTCATCTATCAGACATTACTGTGTACTGTACATCACTGTAGTGTGTATCATTCGACCTATTCTTATACGCCGGAACCCCCTGTTATGTTTTTCCCTTCTCCTCTTATTTTGGTAGACCATCAACTGTCATGACGTCGCTTAATTTCTTCCTTTCCGCGTAGTTTGCTATTCGCGTGCGCTTCCTCCTTCATCATCATCCCAGGTCTCCTGTCGTCGCACTCTTAGTAGTGCGCGCTTTTCTTTCCTCCCACCTGGTTGTGTGCGCCTTCCTTTCGTCATCATTCTACTCTCATCGTATTCCCATTCGTATGCGTTTTTATCTTTCTTCCGTCATCCTCTTACTCCTGCAGTCTCACTCTTAGTTTTTGGTTCTTTTCACCCTCGTGTCTTCCATTCTATAGTCACACAAAGTGCTCGGACTGTATCGATTCGACATGGCGAATCGACATGGCGAATCGACATCTACATCCTCGTTTATTATTCCTTTCAATTATGTGTTAATTGACTAATTGTGTGTCAATTGACTTATATTTCCTTAACCAAATCACTCGTGAGTAAAATCGAGCCGGATACATCTAAGTCCTTTGTTCTATACAGATTGTCATATCCACGCACTCCTCTGGTTACTACTTTGTTTTCATTGTGGACCGTACACTCGGATCTTTTAAATTTGACACTTACATTTGGATCTTGTGTCAGTTGTCTAAGTTTTTACCCATTTCTGGTACTATTTTCACCATTTCGTATTTTTGATGAGTTCTTTTTTGCTTTATACTTAGTTTTTCAGATCCAACCATCATTTATGTTCTTCATTTATTAAGCTCTAAACTATTCCTCGAATAATGGTGTGATGCCACCGAGTAAATTATCCATTGTTTTTGGTCTACTTGGGGTTAACCACACCTAGTCATAAATGGGAAGTCTTTTTCGACTTCCTTTGTCATATTACCAGCAGATCCATTTCACGACAAGGTATATTTGACTTTGGATTTTCCTGCTAATCGTATCCTGCAGTCAGCACTTTTGTGCCCTTTTTGGAGCACCAATGGCAGTTTCTTTTAAACTGAAAACCTTTCTTTTTGGTTCTGATTTTGTTCTGACTTTCCTTAAATTTAATGCTGTAGATACTATCCCGACCCGTCTTTGTTTTCCAGTGGCACTGTAGGGTCCCCGATCTCCTCTATGAGCAGTTCTTGTAATTTTTTCATAAGCTTCG
Source organism: Odonthalia washingtoniensis (assembly GCA_032358235.1). Taxonomy (NCBI): domain Eukaryota; phylum Rhodophyta; class Florideophyceae; order Ceramiales; family Rhodomelaceae; genus Odonthalia; species Odonthalia washingtoniensis. Next base: position 13,736 of record JAULBU010019924.1, on the reverse strand, counting down.
CGTACAACCAGCCTTGACACGACATATTTATTACCCTAACCAGTGTTTTCTAGACTTCTAGAAGTCCTCTTGTCAGAATACCCCACCTGTGGGCTTCCGACACTTCAAAGGATGTACCACTTAACCTATTCATTAATGATTTTACTCGTCCCCCATACAATATTAGTCTTTCTGTATTTTCTATACTAATTGTGATTATTTTCTTATGGACTTCTCTCAACGTATGATCATCTACTTTCTGGAATTGCGTTACTAACGCCTTCCACATCGTATTTTCATCATCACCATCACTCATTTCATTTAACGACTGAACTGTCTCGGCGGTCAGACATCGCTAAAGGTAGCTTTTTGCTAATGTTGATTCAAGTTGATATTTGACTTCTGTAACTGTTCTTTCAGTTTCTGATTGTGCTTCGAATTTTACTTTCCGATCCGCTTTAACGCTAACCGAATAGGCTTTCATTTTTTGTTACAGGGAAAGTAATGAAGGTAATCATTTTCTACCATTTCGTTATAAAAATGAATTACCCACAGGTTGAAATCGTTTCCAAAATCAAGCCTTTTCGCCCTCTGTTCTGTTAGTAGTCGTTTTTTAAAGTAAATTCTTTTGCCTCCTTTTCTTCTCTCTCTTAGTGGAAGAGCTTACAGACTCTTAATCAGTTGAAGTAATCTTTCTTTGAATCAAGTTTTCTTAAAGGCTTATACGTCTTGTTTATGAAAATGTGTTTGCCTTGCGTTTGTATCAAGATTGATTTTATTGTAAACTGTTATTAATATGCAATGAACTAGTCCTTGATACCTGAAAAGTAAAAGATAAAAAGATCTCTCGATGTCTCAACGACGACGGTACTGTAAATGTCTCACACTCTGCGTGTGTAATTTACTTACTGTAATCAATACAGTAATGTATCCAACTGTCTGTTACTTATCCATTCAGTGTATGAGAGCTAGACGTACATGATAAGTTACACTTCCTTATTTATTTCTGTGATGAATCAAAACGGTGAAGATGAAGTCAATCTGTTTTGATTGCTTCAACACGTTCTCTTTGCTATAATACTGTTTGCTAAAAATAATGAACGTGTAACATGTCATATGTGGCATTGTGAATTGTCATGCCATAATATGACATGTTAAAGTCTCAAAGAGATAAGGGAAAAGAAAAAATTGGGATGGGGGGGGGGGGGGGGTAAGAGAAAAAGATGGAAAGAGAAAAAATTATAAAAACAAGAAATAAAAATATCGTAAATGTAAAAATAATAATGTTTGATATTGACAAATAGATATTTTTGTAATGTGTGCATAATGGGTATCGGGGAATATTGCATTTGTCTTGATGTGTCGAAAGCATCGATCATGGTCGAAGAATAAAAAAACTGGCAATAGTGATGTGGATACATTAATCTTGTAAAGTCTCACACTCTTTCTTGCTTCGATGTATGATGATTCGGTTAGATAAATTGTTGCATATATATATATATATATTTTGATTCCCAGTGAGGTATTGTATTTGTATTATACTCTTTCTGATTGTTATGCAAGTTGAAATATTTTGTATGATGGAGTAATAATTTCTTGAAGGAGTGCATTATGGCGTTGCGGGAGTAGTGATTTGATTGGTATCACTATTATAAAACGGGATCCAGTGTCAAGAAATGTTAGTATGTGTCAATGGGCACACCCTGGAGGAGGGTTTATTGGCCCTATTGTGTCGCTCGCTATGGACGGTCTTGCTGTATTCGTAAACGTTTTTATTCGTGAGTGGGCTAATTGGGCTGATTGTCCTTCAGCGCAGGCTGAGCATGCTATAAATTAATTGGGGGGTATTGTGAGGTTGCACAGGGAGGGAAAGAGTTTAGATGATAGGATATTACGTATCCTCGTAAGCGAAGGGTGGTTGAATGCGAGATATAAGCTCATGGATATGTTTGATATGGATGATTTAGGCACGTATGATGTTAATGATGAGATTAGCCATTTTTACGGTGGTTATAGATTTCTGTTTGATTGGGATTTTGGATGGCGTTGTTTTTTTGTATTTTTAGGGGGTATGTATGTTTTTGAATGTGTTAATGTTGAATATGAGTCATGCGTAATGGGTGAAGAGGGGGGTGATGGGTACGGTTTGAGAATGGAACGTATGTTGTGATGATTTGTTTTGTTGGTTATCTGATATTCATTTTGCGACCAGTTGGTGATTGTTTGATAAGTGGTGGTAACTTTTTAGTTTTGGTGAGGTACGCATTGTTTTTCGCAAATATGACGGCGTTGTCGGGTTTGGTGATGTCATGAATTGATATGAGGGTATGTGTGACGTTAGGTGCTGTAATGGCCTTTGTTTTTATATGTACATTGTTTGTTGGTATGATGATAGATGCAGAACGAGCAATGGGGATGGGATTGTCAGTAGCAGTAAGGTAAGTGGAGGGGTTGCTAGTTTTGTCATGGTGAAAATAGTGAGTGGCGTATGCGTAGGATGGGTGTGGTTGTAACGGTGATGATTTTGGTAGTCGATTTCCACATAGTTGGCTGGATCTTTGCATTGGGAGTCAGTGTGGTGAAGAATGCGGCCGTATTTTCTGGCATGGAATCTGCAGAATATATTGTTGTTGTTGTGATGATATTGTTGGAGTTGGCTTTGGTATTTGGTTCAGTGAGGCTTGGATTTTTGATAATTGTTGTGTTTGTTAATAAATGGGGAAGGCGAATGAGTCTGTATATTTTGGTGGGGAAATGGTGAAGGGGGAGGATTATATAAATGTTGTTGTGGAAATGGTGAATGGGAAGGAGTTTGTGAAGTATTGTTACTAACTGATAGGACCATGGTTTCTAGTGCTTGTATGTTTTGGGTCTTTGTTGTAAGCCATAATGGTGTTAAATATGCGTATGTTGAGTGATACCGTATTCCTTTTATAATAAATTTCATTGTTGTTGATTCATTTTGAATATCTGGGTAACGAGATGCAGTCATGAGGGTGCGTATTTTATGATGTGCGTCTAAGTAGTCCTATGGGTTATCATAATTGTTTATCATTGTATCTAGTGGTTGTAGTTCTAGATAATCGTGGTATCCTAGCGTACGTCTTCCAAGAAGTTTTTTAACTCTTGTTATGATGAGGCATGGGTTGATGGAGATGCCTGATATGATAATAGAGTTTACTATTTCAGGCAGGATGGACGCTAGTAGAACGCTGGTAAATGCTGTAGTAGATTTATGATGAGTGGGATTGTAGTTGTATTTTATGTCTTCTACAAATTGTGTGATTTTGTAGAGTTTCAGATTCGCAGCGAATCACTAGAAACCATGGTTCGAGATTATCTTTATGCAGTACAAGGATTGTAGGCTGGGGTATGGGAAAGGTTGGTACGGTCGGTAGAATTAATGGAAACGGCTGGTCGATCGGGGTATTATTCTTTATTGGGTTCTGCATGGTATAGTTTGTTTGTATATAAGGGTATGTATTATTCTATGTGGTGAATATGAATATGTTTTTGTTTTTTTAGGTTTTATTGTATTGTGAAAATGATCTTTTTATGTTTCTTGTTTTAATTATGTGTGTGGTTGAATAGTACAGATATATGGTATGTGGTGGGTTATACTTGGTATTCGATGTGTACAGTATTACGTTTGTGAACGATGCTGTTTGTATGGGGTGAAATGGTAATGTTGTATGTGGTGGGTTTTGTATTGTTGACCAATAATATGTTTGGGGATGGTGTTGCGTAGTAGTAGGATATAGGTCCATAACCTGTGATGAATCAAAACTGTGAGATGAAGTCAATCTGTTCTGATTGCTCCAACACGCTCTCTTGGATTTGATAATGTTTGATAAATCTAATGAACATGTACGTGTCACATGTGGCATTATGCATTGTCATGTCATAATATGACATGACATGTATAACATTGTTAAAGTCTCACAATTTCAACCATTTCATGTTATTCACGTATCTTCAAAACTATAATTCCGATTTTATTTAATTTTGCACCAATGAAAACACTTTTCATTCGTGCAAACTGTAAAACTTGTATAAATTGTATAACTTAGTTAGGCTCTATAGCTGTAAGTTTCTTTTTTTGGTCCTATTTGTCCAAAAGTGGTATAAATTGCAATTTTCTCGGAATCACCAAAAACGTTTTGGTGAAAGTGAATTGTTTGAAAGAACGTTTACGAATTTTTTTATTATTTTGAAACCATCAAAAAGATAACTGAATGTAAGAGGAGCATAGAGAGTTGTCCAGTGCTTAAGACATATCTGATCAAGCTAAAAGTAGAGAAACATAGAAAGGGATACAAGCATTTTTGAGGCCTGAGACAACAGATTCTCTGCAGTTGGGTATATTTACTAGTAGCATGCGGGGGCCTTACGGTAAGTTCCATACGGTAAGTTTCTAGGTAGCTATACTTGACGAAGGATTGAAACTCGAGTCGGGCGTACGACGTAATTATGATTGGTGGTGGAACCCAATCTTAATTACCGTTGTGTACCGCTGTCCTGGAGCTAAGACATACAAAGTTACCTACCGTCACGCGGCGTGTTGTAAGTAACCGAATATATAAGAATATATGGTGAAACTTAACAGTAAAAAATTATATAAAATTGACAGAACAGACCTAATAATTATACCAACTTTTAGAGTAGAAGAGAAGTAGCGTTCCTATATCATGGAGGTATTATCGCTCTTATTTTATTGTAAATGAAACGGGATCCAATACGAAAATTTTCCGTACACAAAAAATAGGGGCCCATTTCAAAATTTTCTGGGAATATGTGGACTTAGCCGTTTAGAATGGTTTAGAACCCAATATACCTAATTATACCCAATAAACCCTTTAGAAACTTAGAGCAAATGATGCCTTGATTGAATGAGCGGATACAATCCGAGAGTAGGAGGTGGGAGAACAAGCGACGAATTGAGGAGATGAGAACTGAGACAGAAATCCAGACGAAAGAGACGCTTAAATAATGCCCTGTTCGCAGAGTACCCGTATTGCAACCATGGATAGAAATTTTGAGACGGCGACGGCTGTCGACGGCGACGGCGGTGTCTCGACAGTACAGTAGATGAAAGTGTGATGCTATACAAAAATTTATGTGTAGTTTCCTTACGTGTACACTACGAAGCCCCCTAAATTGTATTCACCAATAATTTTTCAATTAGTAAACCGAATAGTTCGAAAGAAGCCAAAGGCTTGGGAGGTTACGGTCATAAAAAGTGACCGAAAAAGAAGAATGAATATTCACAAGGTTGTACCCATCCATCTAAGTAGGATTCGCGGAAGATACGGCTGTTTGATCAGTCGCCCCAAACGAAGATCCGTTATTCTTTAACTCCAATTGCAGCGCTTTTTGAAGCTGCGCCCATACTTAGTGAGTGCGAGGACCAGAAAACTTGCGGTGGTGAAGACATGTTGATGAAAAAGAGACATTATTGTGACAAAGCGGTGACTGTGCGAGCTGACGAAGTGAAGCGAATTCCAGGAATAGAAAAGTAGTAGCGACTAGATGCATGTGTATTGCGTCGTAGATGATCATAGCGTAGTGCCAAGTCAAAAAGGCTGTTGTAGAAGGCGGAATTTGTAGGTGAGGGTGTGCGAGACATGCGCTTGATTCTTGAGTGTTATCGGCTCGAACCATAGGCATTAATGCCGCGATAGTAGCCCCAACGCCAGATTTTCCAACCCCAACCCCAGCGACGTTAAGTACGGACCTTTGTAAACTTACGGCTAGAGATGGTGCCCTTTGAGGATACATACTGCTATTTTCCATGGAGGAGACGGCAATGTGGGCTGAGACCATAGCGGTGGTAGGTAGACGTCTTCGGAGTTGAACAGGTGTGGGGCTGTAAGGTTCAGGAGGTGGCTGCAACAGAGGTGTGAGGGCCACCACGGGGTTACGAGGATGCCCCGTGCCTTCTTCTGTAGTATTTTCCGGACGATGACGGTTATCAGTTTGGGAGGCGGATTCCAAAAGTTCATTTAGTTCCCCCAGTACTGTGCTAGAACATCCGTAGAGAGGGATCCAGGCCATGCAAAATCGCTGCTGAAGCGATTGCATAGCGTCTTCTGGCTGTTCGCGAAACGCTCGATTTACGGCGGGAGGGATGAGAACAAATGATCGATTGCCTTCTGGTTGATTTTAAAGTCGTCCAATGTAGGCAGACGTGATAGGCGGTCCGCAAAGCGATTGACGGCTGAGGGTTCATAGTCCGATTCAATTGTCACCCCTAGGTCGACTAGTAATCGATGTAAGATTCTCAGCTCCTGCATCAGGTTGCGGGATTTGCTAGTCATCGCGTTTAGAATTTGTACTACAGCTTGGTTTTCTTCCCAGACTTTGACGTGAGTCCCCTGTTTAAGATGATTTGCAAAGGATCCTATATTGTCGGTTACTTCCATCAGTTACAAAAAGGTGATCGGCTTGAATTGAAGTAATGGGTCCCAAAGTCCACGGGCTTCACATGTTCATTCGTCCCTAGTCGTAGATCGCTGCCGAGTGTTCCCCCTAGCCGATGGATCTAGATGCGTCTGAGTGTAGCGCGAGTGTAGGCACCTTCAATGTTATGAGGAGTACCAACGCGGAGGTTAGAAGCGTGTGCATTTACGGAGGTCCCTGACTGCGACGTGAGTAAGACGAGTCCATTTCCCCGAACGGTACAGGTGCTACAGGAAGTCGTAGAGTGATCGGGCGTGGAATCGGGCAAGCGGAATGGCCAGTGAGAAAGATATTGCTACGCTGTTGAAGTGGCGTAAAAAAGATACTTGCACCAGTCGTCTGTTGCAGTGCACTTGGGATAGTAGCAAGCGCGCGATTCCAGCCAACTTGGTGAGACGTTTCTGGGTGAAGTCGAAGACCATGCGTTCGGTGTCGAAAACAAACTCGAGGTGCTATTTTCTTTTCGAAAATTTCCAGAAGCCTTTATACAGTTTCCGCTTCAATCCACAGGACTTTAATAGGTCCGCTGCTCTTGAACGAGCTTTGCGAAGCTGTCCGCGGGTAGAAGTAGCGATCAGGAAGTCGTACATATATGGGTGTATGTGGAGGCGGAGGTGCTTTCTTATGTATTGAACCATCGGCTTCATGAACTTGATGAAGTAATTGAGCGATAATTTCCATACGAAAGGTAGCGCAACACAGCGAAAGTATCTTCCATCGAGTTTGAGGAGGAACAAATTTCGGATATCAGGATGAAGCCGAAAATGGTGATATCCTTTTGCTATATCGAAGGAGAAGAGACGATCTTGTTGCTTGATCTACACGGCTAATGGTTCCAATGTTTTAATACACACGAGTTGATTCTTGAAGGGGGTTTATTGACGAGCCAGGATGGTGACGAGAAGGCGCTTCTCGTGCTGGTGGACGATGAAGGAGTTCGACACGGGGTAGCTGTCGAACTGTAGAAAAGACAGTATCCGGCGTAGGCTAAAGCGATGTAAATCAGTGCTTTGGTATAGACTTCACGACGTGTTGGTGCGTATTAGTGTTGGTACGGAGAGAGAAAGAAAGAAAGAAGTGATCCGTGGAAGGTAACGTGTAAGGAAACTGTGAAAGGTGAGCGCGTAAGGTAAGTGTTGAAGGTAAACGTGGAAGGTAAACTATGGAAGGTAAACTTAGAGGTAGCTCTGAAAGTAATTGAAAAGGTAATTATTATCTTAACCTGTAAAGCAAAAAGAGGACCGGATCGGTGATACGGTAGCTACATGTTATAATGATATGTTAGGTCAAGAAATGTAGCCTTATACTTTCGATGGGAAAGCTTGATGGCTTTGGTATAGTGGAAGCAGGTGTTCGTTTGTATGGACGAACGGGTTGATAGCAGGAATTTGTTGGGGTATGCAACGAAAGAGAATGGTGACTTCGGTAACTACAAATTAACCAAGTTTATGGTGAGTATTAAAAATGAAAGTGAAAGTGACAGAAAGGATGAAAAGGAGAAAGGTGCAAATGGCATTCTTATATGAATGAGAATGCCAAACACGAGTCCCAAACAGTAGATTATTCCACTAAGCTAGTATCGGATATGACGTGTCATTGGCGGCCACGTGTCGTGGGTGTACTTTCGGAGAGTGGAAAAGTGAGAAGGTGTCAGATATAGTGTGGGTAGTATATGATCTACTGTATGTATTATACAGTAGCCTTGTCGGTGTAACAGGTGTACGTCTGAGGGGAGACTTCTTCGTAGATGTTTCATTCCAGGGCCTCGGAGAGCTCGTCTTGTAGCTAGGCTCGGTCGGTCGGGTCGACCGGTATAGTTGATAGGTTGAAGTTTCTTGGCGAGACGAGGCGTAAAATAGCTTCTTGTAGACCCCAAATTGGATCGCACGGGTTATGAAACCAGATGCTTTGAGAATATCTTCCCAGAATGGGACGGCGCGTTGAGTATTGTACAAACGGATGGATGGAGGAGGTGAGATCATCATCGCTAATTGTAACAACTGGTGGTGAAATTATCCAATGGCTAGGCGCGTCTGTGTTTCCGGAACTGAGTGCCTACCTCCAAGCGGTGAAAGTGTACGGATGTGACGGGGAACCATTAATTTATTTTATCGATATGAACTCCCGCATTGGTCCATTCGTAGAATGGACATTCAAAACTCGTTGTTTTTCCCTGGGCATTCATATTGTAAAAAACTGGTAATTTTATGAACGCCCAGCATTCAGTGTTTTGTAGTTACGTGCAGTTGCGACAATCAATCATAAAAAATAATGTGGGCCCCAATTTTGGTCATTGCTGTCACCACTTTTGAATCCAATTTTATGAAGACAGTGATTATAGTAGTGCGTGTATGACTGCCTTCCAGCAATACAATCATATATGAGAGGAATGCAAGGAAAGTCACCAGCAATACAATTACTGTACGTCATGAATGCCTACATTAAAGAGCTGAAAGGGAGCCATTCAAATTTACTTGAGAATTAAAATCTCAGTCTTTCCATTACATGTTCATTCGAAATTAGTGGGACAGTATGGAGTTGGAATGTAAAACATTATATTATTAATGTATTCCTAGACCCTCCGGGACTTCGTTCACCACCGTTCATCCCACGGCGAGTCCATTCTCGGAGCTGCCTGTGGATACAAAGGAGATAGAGTATGTTCCCGACTTCAAAAGACCATTTTGGCAGAGCGCTGTGTTTTAGTGTCGTAGCTCGTGGATCATATTACAGGCCTAATGAAGATTTAGATGATAATAGATGACGACTGTGGTAAATGTGCCGATAAAGCCATACAGTTCAGCATAAAAACATTCTTTTAATGGTTTCTTTACAGCAGCTCGTGAAGATAATGTTATTTTGTCCCAAAATATTGGAAAGGGGTTTCTCAGAATTATGCTCAGAATGAAACACGGCATTTCACACGTCCCTTTCCACATTTTACATGTCAAATTCCCATGGTTCTTGTCTGGTATAGTCCAAGAAGCATTACTATAACTCTTCTTTCATGTCCTCTTTCAATGTGCAGACCGACTACTAGCCGGTATGCGCATAGAACAAGGAGCAAGAAAATGGACTAGGAAGAAAGTGGTTTGTGTCGTTATGGAAGCTGAGGCTCAGATTCCATAACAACACAAACCACTTTCTTTCTCGTCCATTTTCTTGCTATTTCCGTACCCGCTGTTCATTTGTACCACTTTGGCCATCCCTCGTATGACATCTGTTTCTATTTGCCACGAATAGATTTATCCACGGAATAAAAAATATATTTACACTTCAATCATTTCAACGAAGCATTCAAACAAGAATTAGAGACAATAAATTATGGCTTTTTCGCTTTCTCGAGTTTCCCAACTAGACTAACATACTCCCTTTCAGGTTCGAATAGTCCACTTTTAATTGGCAATAATCGTCCGTTCAATATATTTCCCAAATATATCTCATCGTCTCATTTTTTAACACAGAGATACCTGCATTGGATTTTCGTAACACATACATGTTGATGTCAAACAATATCATTAGTTCTTGAGCCAATTCTTTGGAACCTTAAGGTGCCGAGTAATTGACTATAGGAGTTTCAGGTCAACGGTTCTGCCATACTTTCTCAACGGACCATGCAGTCTATGTAAAACTGCCTCTATGCTGCTTTTAAGAAGTTCTCTACATATCATCTGCTAATTTCTTTTTGCTTCATCCTCATTCACATCTTCTTCCGACTTTATCCATAAAACTTTCTTAGATCCGCTGGGTCGACTGATCATAATCACCATCCCATGTATCATCTTCATCATACATATAATCCAATTCAAATAGGTTATCCTCTGAAAAAAACAAGACACTAATCTATATCATTATTCCATATTCCTCCACATATGGCCTCCGATGGTCATTTTGGTCATCACCATCCTCCTTTCCATCCTCCTCATCATCACTATCAGCGACATCAGTAAATTTTGTTGACGATACTTCTACAAGTTGTTGTCGATATTTCTCTACAGCCGTAAAACCAGAAGAATTAGGCGTATTATTGGAGGCGGATGAATTTGTAGATCCAGCTACTGCAATAAAAGCGACAGATACGAGCGACAACCATCGAAAAAGGAAGAGGTTGCAGATGGTGAAAACAAGGGAAATAACAAGAGCACGATGAATGTAGTCGAATACGACAACTCCTATAGCCCTGTGTTTCTCCCGACAGTCATTCAGCCAATACACAGTGAGAAATATGACAGGTCTGACCGAGATACAATGACTTAAAAAAATCCCTCCATATGGGGTTCGCAATTTTGTAGGAAATTAAATAATTGATTTTTTGCGGTGAAAAATCAATTATTTAATTTCCTGCAAAAGAAATTCCTCCATATGGGGGCCGAAAAATTGCAGAAAATTAAATAATTCATTTTTTATTGCAAAAAATTAAATATATAATTTTCTGCAAAAACTTTTCTAGCCGATACCCTGGACTAGTCGATGCACTACACAGTATTCGCATCGAGAAGGGAATACCTGTGTTGTTCCGTGGCTTTCGAGCTCGTTTCTTTTTCCACATGCCAGCTGCCGCCGTCTGTTGGACAACTTATGAATTTTGTAAACACTTTTTACGGCAGAGTTGGACCATCGTCAACAACATCAACACACTAACCAATATCAAAACAATAAAATTTGATGGTAAAGAAAATCAAAGAAAAGGAGGCTTCTGACCAAATCATGTACATCACTCAAAAACGTGTCCCGACATCTTACAATGTCAATCCCTCGTTACTGATTGATTTATCACTTTTTAAAGTGATGAATCAATCACTAACGTTGCGTTGTTAAAATAACGCAGAAAATACAGAACTCGCAGGGAGAACTGATGGGTGCCTATCTTGTAATGAAGCGTTTCTTCATAAAACCGTAAGCAGCTACAAGATGGGCCAGTCGGTGTTATCATCTCTAACGACATCCAACATCCAAGAAGCGGGATTCTCATCCTATTTCATCTGATTGGCGGCGTGTGACTCAAAATAACCTCAGAGGACATTTGGGTTTTCACCTTTATCCCAGAAATACACTGTATTTCCACCTCTTTCCAGCATCAACACACCATAAAATTTGGAGAACACTTTCGCACTTGGTTGATGGAGGGTGCAAATCACAGCAGTGCCTGAATCCGCAATTTTTAGGAAAGCATTTTCACTGGTGATTGCGCTTGAACCAGAAATCCCGCTAGTCGGCTCATCCAAGAACAGTACCTTTGGATTTGCTACAACTTCCAAGGCCATTGTAAGAAGTTTTATTCCTCCAGCTCCAAGAATTTAGACCAAAACCGGCTAGTATTTCTCTATGTAAAGAAGGACCAAGGTCTCAGCTGATCCCGCTTTTTTCTCCTGCAACGGTACTGACTTTGGAAGATGAAGCCTGGCACAAAAATATATAGCTTCGTAAACGGTGGATTCTCCTTATGCATGTCATTTTGTTCACAATAACAGGTGCAGTGTGAAAGCTCCTTTTTGCTCACAGTTCGACCATTAAGACGGATATCTGCAGACGTAGACGAAGTTTGGCCGATACTTTTGCGCATCGCACAAACGTCTAGTAAAGCTGATTTCCCTGATGAAATTGAAAGGAAACATACATTGAAAAAAGAAAGAATGAAACTTAGAATGTGTGTTGGAGAAAGAAGAAAGTAAGTAACGAAAGAGGAGCTCAAAGTGGAGAATGACGAATGCGAACATACCGGCTCCACTTGTTCCGATTAACAAAACAACTTTACTCCCAACAGTTTTTTCTTGTAACACCTGAAAGTAGAACTTTGCTGCCATTATCCACGGAATAAATGAGATCGCTAAACGTGAAAGAAGTCTTTTCAGAATCCATTTTAGGCCCTGACAAGTCAATGGAGATCCCCACATCTCTGGGAATAGCCTAATTCCGACCAGTTTTTCTAGTACACCTAAGGGCCTCAGTTAAGGTTGTAGCGATAACGGACTACACGAGGAATAGATCGTTGAACCCAATGACGACGAGGAAAAAGTATAACCGACAAATCTTATCGTTCTAGATACCAAGGAAGTCGCGAAGATATTGAATACCATCTCTCACGGGACATATTTTAGAATCTTCCGGGAACGCATCGTTTTGCGGAATGAATTCCACAGGTGCACATTTGAATGAGAGTCCGTCGCATTAATTGATGAGTAACGCCCCCAGAGCGTAATGGACAGGATCTGCCCACTAAATCTAAACGAGCGAGACTTCAAAGTCACGTCCATTCTTCAAGTCGCCATACTAGAGGATAATAAAAATTGTGAATAGACCAGAATCACACCAGGTTGACCAGGTTTGATGTAATCGCCACGGAATATTGTGTCCATCAGGGTCCACACAAAATCCAGTACAGTACGATGAAAAGGGCGATGGTATCCGAAACCATTGAAGTATGACTCTGCCTTTGACACAGGACCTAAAAATATGACTATACCTTTTTACAGGATGAAAAGTTGTCGAACAAGTTGAACACCTCAGACCAAGGGCTTGCATTGATACCATGATGGACCCATGAAGATGGTCTCAAAAGTTTCTCATACTTTGTGTGATGGAAAGGATTGTTATAATGTCAAGACAATTTGACCAATTATCCATGACAAGACAACCACCGACAAGGACATTCGCCATTTCACCAATGGTAACGCGCTTACATTCACCACCACAAACACCACGCAGGATATTTGAACCGACAATTGTCTCAATCGTACGTTCAATCCCGAGTATGCGAGCTGTGAGAACGATGTTAGTCCTGCGTATTATTTCAACGAAAGGAATCCATGCAGGCCATTCACAGTTAGCTACAAATTTCAATGTATGTCTCACAGTTAATTCCGGAATGTGAGTATCATCCTGTCCGATGAAATGAACAATATGTGATGGAAGTGCAATGACAGAGAGACGTTGTTCTTCCTGGAATAAAAAGGATTTGTTGAAGACTGGACCTGCTGGAAGAGCATTTGTTCCTGTCATGGATGTAGTCAGAATTTTACTTGTGTTACTTCTGGTCGTGTGTTTGTTCTTTTCTACTGTATATGGTGTTGCTAAAAGTTACTTTTATAATAGTCAAACACGTCCAAGTGAATATGGATCGACAAAAGATGGTCATACTAGCGGTGGTCGCCCTGGTGGTGGTGGTGGTGGTGGTGGTGGTTATGCATTAGAGTCTATGACGGGAGATGAAAGGGTTGACGGTACTGGAGCCGGTCATGGTGGTGCTAGAGGTAGAGGTGAAATGTCTGGAATATGCAGAGGAGGTGGTGGAGATGATG
>JAULBU010019923.1:0-41016 GCA_032358235.1 Odonthalia washingtoniensis | reverse complement strand
ACTGGAACACGCGGATTTCCTGATATTTCGCAACATTCCATACTATTTATCTTGCAAACTCCACAATTGCGACAACACTTTCTTCACAAATTACAACTGCAAATATTTTTTCGTGACTTAGTGGGAAAGGTACGATGTAGACAGGTTTAGTTGCTCTCTGACTTAGAGACGAACGTACAGATTGACTATCTTTGATAACAATTTCCTTTCTGAATTTTTCTGAAAAGGCAATAATTGGACTTTTCAATTTGAAAATTCCAATACATTATAATTTCCCCTACGTGAGTTGCAGGTGATATGGTGAAAACAGGGTGTTTGTATTTCAGAGATAATAAATTTTAGATTACTTTGATTTTTTTTGTTTTGTCCTTTTTCATTCATTCGCCAAGTAACGGATACGACGTCAGCTACTCACACGGATACGGAGACCAATGATGGGACATGGAAGAGAATATGGACTCAAAGTGATGCCGTTGTGACAGCCTCTGTGAAAATTGCTTTTAGATCGTAACGACTGTGTACGCATTCTAAATGTATTTAGCATGATGTTTCATGTCTTACATGACCAACCTTTGATTTCATATGATTATATATTTCAATGGTGTGACTCGTAATTAATGTAGTATTGCGTGTATTTAGTATACTGACTTTTTGATTATTCTTTTTGTTTTGTTATGGGAATTCGGTTTAGTTTAATATGCTTACTGAAGCGCATCAATTGATGCAGTTCTGGTGACTTATGTTTATATTGAATAGAGATAACACCTTAGAAAAAGTTTTTATTGTGTATTGTTGAAATGTCGTCTTACTCAAGGTACCAGTTACTGTTCTCGACCACGATACTCAGTACACAAGTTACACTTCAACTGATTCAACTTCAACGATGCTCCTACTGTGTTTTCTAATCTCTATCAAAACTAATTCTCCTTAGCCTCCGAATCATTAAATCCATATGAGAATGAGCCTGAACGGTATGAGGAGGATGTGAAAGAAAGTGACGTGAATTACGCTGGAGTTTGGACGCAAAATGAAGCTGAAGAAATCACGTCTGAAATGATTGACCGGTATGAAGGGAAAGATGCGAAGATGGTGAAAGGAACCGACGGGAGCTATGCGGGAGTTTGGACGCAAACTCAACGTAAAGACTGTGCGTTAGGAACCGATATCCCTGTTGAAGAGAAAGAAGTAATTGATACAACTCAAAGGAAATGTGTTGAAGAAAAGGAGAAAAAAGATTACAGGCACGGCAATGTTTTGAGTGGAGATGAAGGAAAATGATGAGCTTCAAATAGTATACGTGGGAAAATTGTGCATGATGGAACAGAGGAATAGAATGGTGATATTTCTAAGAAATGAAAAGATATATATAGTATACATGCGATTTGGCAGCAGAATGCGATGAAGGAAATGTTGTTACAGAAGAAAACTTGAAGTAGAAAAGAAGAGGCAGTCCGGAAGCAAGGTGTAAAGGAAGTAAGTCGCAGGAAACGTGATTTGAATCAAGTTTTGATATAAGGTACATCAAAAAGGACAGGTGGAAAGATAAATTGCCCTCAAAAGAGACAGATCGGCAAATTTCAAACACACGACGTCAAACAAAAAAATGTGAATTTAAAACGAGAGCGGCGGAGATGGTTCCTGCTACTGTTGATGTGGAAATCAAAGTCTGTAGTATTTGTGGTGGATCGCCGTGATACCGGCTTAAGTATGGATCTGAGATGGCGAGAAGGACTAAAGCACAAATTAAAGATGAAGAAAAGAATGAGTCTGTACGCAACCTTATTCGAAAAGGGCATACAAGTTTTAAATTATGGAAAGGTACGGTATCTTGGGTAACTAAAATAGTATGAAACCTACGCAATGCCTTTTGGAATATATAAGTCGACAAAAGCCGGATCCAGTTGGTCATCAAATGGGTTTGATATAATCATAATTTATTTCTTTGAATCAGAATTGGATAAATTATTTAAATGTTAGTACTATGTTTAGTATAATTGTAGCAAAAAATTTGATATCCACGAAGGTTCGAAAAGATTTAATAAAGACAGAAATATCGTTCATAAAATGTGCACTCTAAATGTAAGTGGAAGATACCCAAGTAGTCTCAAAAACTATTTGAATATATACAGACATTTATATTAAATTTGAGTAGCAGTGGTAGGGACGAGTAACATGTCATTAACGTTTCCGTTTTGAAGCGATTGCACAAACTTGGTCATTTACGTTGTTGCTTCAGAAACCTGTAGATGGAACCTTGATAAATCGCTCATTTGAAGTTTTTTCGTACATCTTTGCCTGTGGGATCATATGCGTTAGTAGCAATGGTTAACAAACCAAATATGTGAACTTGTTTAAATAGAAAACAATTACAAGAATATTACATATATTAGATTTGTCATAACACCAATATTCCACAACATAAGTTTGGTGAGTACTAATGAAATTGAAGGACAAATATTGAATGAAGGTTAGTCAATGCAGCAATGGTGAGAATTCAAAGTCTACGAATTCAATTTCAACCAATTAATTACAAGTTGTAACAATTATCTCTTCACAAATATTACAATGAAGGAAACTATATAGAATCGGGACCAGAACATGTTCAACATCCATTAAATTCGTATCTACTTCACTACGTACGTAATCTATATTAGTATGACGTACGTACGTCATACTAATATCTATTACTTTAATTTCTCAACGAATTGATATGATATAACACATAGAATAAAAAACCGTAGATGCAAAGAACTAATACAATTTACGAGTAAACCAATTAGTGGATCCTGTTTTTGATTAGAAAGTTGTAATGATTCTTTTCATGACGTCATGCTGAATTCTCATCTTCAGTTAACCATGATATTTTACACTTTTCCAAATGTGTAACGCATTTTGCTTTGTGCTTTCGCCGTTTTTATTTGTGTATGTTGACCTCTACACTGAGAATCACACCATGGACCTTTTTTTCACCTAATTTCTTCTGTAGAAGAATGTAAAGCAGTTTACATGTAAAAAAGTCTTGCATTAGGCACACTCGAATGTTTTCCACTTACATTTCATTTAATGATTAAAAAACTTGCATAAATAACACGGTGCGCTCTTCCTGTCCTTATTTTTAAAGATCATATGCGAATGTAGATAATTCTAATGCTTTTGTTGCTGTAGACACCTGCTTGGTATGTAGACGGTTAAGTTTTCCAACAACGAATATCTTCTTAATTTTAAATCAAGAAGTGGTTGTTCAAGTTGAATGGCCACTCTTCTCTTGAATTCCCTTACCTAGTACTTGACCTCTCTCGGAACGTCAATGATTTGAAGCAGTGTAAATGCATTTTATATTGATGCATCCAGGAAGTAGGTAAACATTGACATCAGAACACGTTTTTCACGTCTCATAGTGCATTTCGTTGATCAAAATTAATCAAACTTGTCAACAGAATTAATAAATTGGTTATATGCAACAATGCAACATGGAATTTGTAAAGTTGTTCGTGTTATAAATTCGTTCCCAATCCACCGCTTGAACGGCACATGACCATGGACACATTTGAATGTGTACTCAGAAACTGTATCACACATCCTGCCGAAATTTACCAGAAAGATAATTTGTGTAAAATATCACTACTCTCCTGTCCTTGAACAGAATGTATCCAGTATTTTAGGCTCGTTCTGGTTCGGTACCTCTCCCAACAACCCTATACTATGTGTGCAACAGTTATCATTCACCCATCTCTGCATGTTGTGATAATTCTATAGCCTTCTTGAGTGAAGGACGATTCACCCTATATACTAAGTTCATGCGTACCGTTACTAACACTTTCACAGCCCCATCCGTCCTTTGTAGCAACTTCTTCGCAAGTGTTTGCCTCGTGTAGAAGTTGTACGTCACAAAAAGATGGCCACATTCCGTGGGATGAACCTTGGTTTTATGGGGCATCTGTATACACTATAGAGCTGACGGACAATCCTTCTGGATAAGTTCTCCATAAATCTTCCGATCATATACACTCAGAAGGTCTCTGCATAGAGTTCAATAACGCCCCGGAGGAGCTTTACCAGTTATGTTACTAGACTTGTTCTCCCACACCAAGTGTAGGTACGGCACACCCAAACCACCACTACATAGTACCATATGCCAAACTTTACGGGGTTTGATTCCATGTAACTTCGCGCTGCTGTACTGGATTTAGAACGAATGATATTCTTATCTAATAAGTTAATAACTACCTTGTTTTCTTGGTATTAAAGTCAGGAACAGGTCGGAAGGTATTTACCTCGCGCCAAATCCATATGTTGACAAATTGCTAGAACGATTCAGAATGAAGGATGTAAAGCCAAACTCAGTAACACTATGACAAGAAGACGACGCACGAAACTTAAAATTTCGGCCAAATGATTTAAAAAGGGATGTATTTACATACCGCAAGTTAATTGGGTGTTGCTGTACCTTGCGGTATGCATGTGGACTGATATTTCAGATGATATAGCCGAATTACCACGTCTCGTGTCGAGACCGCACGCACGTCATTGGTGCGCTTTGAAAGATGTGTTGAAGTACGTGAAGCGAAGGAGAAAGTATGGATTATTATACAAAAGAAACAGTAAGTCGCACGCGCTGAACGTGTTTGCGGACACGTAGTGGGATGATGATCTCATTACTGGTAGGTCCCCGTCCGGAATTCTCACTTTCATTGGAGAACACTTGGTAGATTGGAGTTCTAAGAAGCAGCCATCATCACCCATAATACTACTGAATCAGAGCATATGGCCGCCGATTCTTGCACGAGGATGATTGTTTGGTTTAGAGTTCTATTGGATCATTTAGATGAGAAACAGTTGAATGCTAGAACTCTTCATGAGGACAATACCGCCTGTCTTGTGCTTGTTAAAGGTAAGGGGAGATTCATCACCTCCAAGCACATAGTCTTGAGGTATGATGCCTTAAGAGAGAAGGTGAAAGAAGGTGAGGTATGTATTGAACACATCTAGACGTATGACCAACTCGCCGACTTGATTAAAAAGATACTCGCGCCACGCAGGTCTGTAATGTTAATGAACAAAGTTGTCTTTTAGCTGAATGGAGATAATGTTGAATGATGAGAATGAGTTTGAGTGAAATCTGCACAACGGCTGGAGAGAGGGTTCGTGATGGGGGGAAGTTCTCAGTTGAGAGTCTTCTGTTAGGTCCGAGCCATAGAGAAGAGCGTAGCCAGCAGCCGTAGATGCAAAATTAGTACGACTCAAGTGAACAGGTCCGGGTTTCTTCGAGGTCCGGAATGAGAGGAAAATATTAGTTGAGAAGAGGCTCAAATGAGTACGAAGTTTCTTCTTGTTTTTTTTATTATTTTCACAATTCGCCGGGAAGGGGTGTTGATATTATGCATAACAATGCTTAATACACCTGTCAAATGACATTGTTGAAGTTACACTGACCGAACACGTAACATGCTCTAAATAAACAGCAATACATGTACGTGCAATTTGAAAGATAAGACACCTCTTACTTGTTTTAATATATATTAAACACGATACTGTATTTGACCACCGTCGTCAGTGAATGTGGCGAGAAATACGACGAAAGGTGAAATGAGAAGTATTTAAATACACGTCTGAGTCTAGACTCGAGGCAAGTTCAATTAAGAAATACACAGTTAAGAAACTAACCATCACCCTTTCTCATCTCCTAATTACAACTAATCCCTATTAGTTCTAACTCATATCTTATCTAGGTGTCTAAGGGCCGTTCATAAGATTTTTTAGGGTACAAAAAAGTTGTTGACGGGTCTCCAAAACATTTTTCGATAAATAGGAAAAGCGGCAGGTCTGGGATTACCGCAAAAAGGAAAAATCTAATTTCAATTTTGCGCTTATGGAGTTAAAGAAAAGGGATATGATTTCAAATCAAGTGGTTTCTACGGAATATTGTTCCGTAGAACCCACTTGATTATATTATAATAAAAAGTGATACCAATGCAATTTTACCGGTACCAGATCCAATCATTTTCAACTTTGACGATGATTATAGTGGTAAGTAGTTCTGGAAGAGCTATATTACTTTCGTTCCGTTTTTGTCGCCGTTCATTGTGTTAAAACAGGGTGGGAGGGTTGTAGTAAGGTAATTATATTGACTGATTTTTTTAAATTTCAACTGTGTTCATGGACCAGCAATGAAAATTTCGGGACTTTTCATTCTTTTTCTTATTCCAAAACCGAAACCGTTTGACTAGTCAAAGTGAATTATTGATTTGAATCAATAATAAATTTTCAGAAATAAACAGCAAAATTCAATGCAGGGGTGTTTTAATTAAAGAATGATTGGCGCTCTCTGATTGGCTCATTCAATAAATACACTTTTTGCTGCTGCTGTCATAAAAAATGCTATAGAACGGCCCTAAGTCGTTGTGTTAGTGAGATCCATATCGGCTTGATATTCATCAGATGTAAGATCTTATTTTCACAAAAATCGGTCTCTTTTAAGATTTAAGATTTAAGATTTGTGATTGATTTTTCTTTTTTTGATTGATTGGTTTGCCTACGCAGTTTAGAAGTTCCAGGTTTACGTCGTCGATTCTTTGTAGTTCAAGTACAGTTTTTTTCTTTCCAGTAGTTAGTCACCAAGTAAGGATCAGTTGAGAAAGTAGTGAGCAACTTCGGACAGAATTGTCTGATTATGAGACTGCATAAGTCATTTCGGCATTATTGTAATAATGGGAGGAGATGCGGCCCATAGTATCTTGAAGGAGCTTTACGATATCATACGTTATTAGTGTATTGTAGAAATTGGTACCGTTTTCATCGCAATTAGGTTTTGCAATTCCATCCGTATCCAGCATGGTTGGTTTCTGTGGTGGCAACAATGGGTCCGGTGGAGGTACTTTGGTGTATCGGTCAATTGAGATCTTGAGATCACCATTGCCATCATTGATGAATATGATGATAGCCGTTGCACGAAGGACAGGGAAATGACCAACAAATTTTGGTAAGATTCTTTTACAGTTTCAATGTTGACCTTGTCTCCAGTACTATCTGTAGTGGGTTTTCGTTGAATTTCTGCGGCGGCACGGTCTACGAAGACTTCTTCTCCCGTTGAAAATAAGTACTTGATCCGAACGGCTTTGTCGAAGTATTTCTTATAGGTTTCTTCAGAAAATCGCATATTTGCGTCTGTGTAGGTTATCATTTGTTGAAGTTGGTCCAGGATGCAAATATTTGTTGTGCGTGTTGTCAACAGAATTGGTAACGGGATATACGATGCGGTGTTATACGATGAGGACAGGAAAACAGGATTCGGAGGGTGTCGATATAAGCTCAATGAGAATGGAGTCATACCAGTAGAATGGTGTATTTGGAGGTTATATGCGTAGGTGAGTAGCGCCATGTAATTATCCAAATCCGTTTGATGTTAGGATATATAGTACCGAAGTCGGATAGCGATGGTTCTGTCGTAGCGCTAGAATTGACCATTTGTTTTGAGGATGGAAAGTGAAGGTGAATAATTGGTGAACTCCAAATGCAGTGCAGACTGTGACAAAGAACTTAAATATGAAGTTTGACCTGTTATCGAATAAAAGTGTGAACAAACAGACCCGCCAAATTACGGAGCTTTTTGCTCTCCCTCACGAATTCCGAAATAGGATTCGCCCAACTATTTCCACAACTATTACAGACTCGGATTTTATCAATGTTTTGCTCGATACACTTTGAAAATCAATTTTGCAACCCCCCGAAATCTTGCCAAAGACCGTGGGTAATATCAAGAAAACAGTTGAAAACGAAGCTCGAGAACATTGTTTAAAACACCGGAAAACTGCTACAGAGTAAGATACAGCAAAAAATCCCCATAATGGCATCTGTACCATGCTTCTAGTAGATGAATCGCAGTGGCGCGGCGTTACAACCCGCCACGAACCGCACCAGGCTATATGAAATCTGGTAGGTATCACCCCTCCCTCCTCTTGAGACTGATAAAATATTCTATCAATATTCCGACCCTGCGCAGAATTATTAATTTACTCGATTGAAATCATCTGTCCGTTTAGTTCAAATATCTCAACTGCCTTCTACTTCCGTACTAATCAGCTGATGTAACGGTTTTTCGCGAGCGATGATCAAGTCACATAGAAAATGTATGCGAATAATCGACCACGTTATCGGATAAATGGTCGTCAGGAATTCTTAAAAATTGTATATCCTGTTGTCAAACTTGTGCGTTGAGTTATATTTTTGTAGATGTTCGATCAAATCGCAGTTTAGTATTTGCTCTACTTCAGAAAGCTCCGTTCTGAGTGGAGATGGTTTGGAGCTATAGCTCATCTGAAGTATGGGTTGCTCGTACAGTTCCGAGGTGATCCGATGTTTGGTGGATGATATAGTACCGAGGTGGACATCCCACATGTTGCGGAATGGGGCGATTGCTTGCAGTAATTCCAACCGATGCAGTTTCAATCTTTCTTCAACTTGCACGTGGATACGCAAGTATGTTGATTGGAAGGATTCATAAATCTTCCGTATAGAAGTACGATTCTTGAATATGGCCGGTATTGAGTCCGTAGACGCGGAGGATTTGGCCATGTTAACATCGTTTTCAAAATCGAAGTCGGCGAACAATTATTTTTACGTAGCGGCTCGTTCGGTGTCATATGTGTAGAGGAGATTGGCTGGGAACCTGGAAGCAAGGGCTATACTCGTGCGTTTTTGAATGTGGACTGGAACGGAAGAGAGGTTGCAAATCGTGACGAAGAAAGGTCTTTTCGGGTTGATGTTGGCGATACCGTTAGCGGTGATGAAAAGTCATTTGCTAGTAAAGGATTGTGAGGCGTTTCTTGTAGCCAAACTGCTGAAGATGGAGAAGAAAACAAGTAGAATTGATGATGATGTTGGTAAAATAGCTACTGGATTAGATGGATGGGTGTGCCTAAATTGGTTTGGTCAGAATCAGTACTTTCTGCATCAGTTGTACCAGGAGCGGTAGTCATGACAAGAGCGGGATCGGAAGCGGATGAATCAGGACTGCGGCTGAGTATTGGAACCGGAGAGGAATGGTATAGCAGAATTCTTCTATTGAGACAAGATGTGTTTAGTATAAACAGGTCGGTGTAAGCGGTGCTAAGAAGCAAGGGAACGGCCAAAATAACTACAATTACAAACCAAACACGGATTCCCAAGTAATGGATTCAGAAAAACAGTTCGATTAATCCGACAATGGCTATGGACGTTTTTCGTCTGTGATTTTCGAAATGAAGTTCCAATTTCAGATGGCGTAGCTGGGGCCAGTCCCCACATACACTGTACAGTTCATCGTTTGGAAGGCAATGGCAGTGTGTATTTGAGGAATCTGCAGTATCTGTAGATTCTTTGTATGACACATTCTTGGGCCCTGCATAATTTGTAGATTAGTTGTGTGGGACATTCATGGCCCATAGAGTATATGTAGATTATTTGTATGACACATTGACTTTCTTTACATAATGTGTAGATTGCGTGTATGATACATTCATGGCGTCTTCACTATTTGTATAATATTTGTCTGAAACCTTCAAAAAAACTTTCATGGTGTGTAGTTTTTTCGTAGTTTGCCGTCCTCAATAACTGCGACAGGTGTATATCTGGTGGGGTGACACGGCACCAAAAACTGCAATAGTTGAATAATGTATGTAGTGCACATTCGTAATGAACTGTGTTAAACCGAATAACTTGCAGTAGAAATCTCCGTACAAACTGGAAAATTTCTAAGTCACACGTATGTTGCATCTGAAGAATCTAAAATTCCCGTTTGGAAACTGAATTGGGACAATAATCCGAACAACGAATATCGTAGCTCGGATGAATTTAGTCATTACAAATCTGCTTTCTATTGAAGAAAAATTGAATATGACATCCAATAGACATACGGTATGTGTAGTTAAAATGACCGTATACTACGATAATTTATGAATAGCATGTCAGAAGTTTGCGTATGTGTATTGCGTATATCACTCGGATACGGTTCGTATGGGTATAAAAATATAAAATAATGAATATATAATATAGTATATATTACAGCATATATTATATATGTCATATTACATGTACCATATATCGTTATCGCATTGTTTGTGATAAAAGATATCGGAAATATAATATGACATACATTATATATACTATATAATATGCATGCCAAATAGGTCTACCAAAGAAAATGATTAATTTTTCATTAAGCTAAATGGGAAATGCAAAGAAGTAAGGGCGAAAAAAAAGAAGATATGAAACAAACTAGAAAAACATGAAATGAAAAAACCGTAATTAATAAATCAATTTAGCATGGATTTTATATATATACCTAGAATCATGAAACGAGATATAAAAAAAAGTTTGAATTGTGAAAATATGAGGGGTGAATTTGAAATATGTACCACAATACAAAACCAAACAGAACACAGAACAAACTAGACAAAAATAATGTCTGTATCTGTCTGTTCATGGACAACTCGATGTGGAAATGCTCGAAGGGAAGAAAATATTGAAAGAAAAGACAAAAACATGGTTATAAATATGAAAGAATAGATGTGTTGTATATAAGAAAAGATAATTATAAAAAGTAAACATACCGAATAAAGCGATACGAGTAGACTATCAGGTTACGAAAAAATGAAAGTAGTCGTTATACATCTATTGAGAAATATAGTAAGTGGATGTGTTATTGTGAATATATAATGATGAATATAGTTATGAATGTTCGTAGGAAAAAGAAATGTGAGCAGTCCAAATTACCCAATTTTGGGGAAACTTCAAACTTCCCTACTGAAGTACAGATACGTCGGGATGTGCGTTATTGTTAAGTATCCAGCAAGGCTGCCCGGGACCCCAAAGAAAATAGGCACTTTGACTGAAAACTTTGTGGAGAGTTGTAAAGATGAAAAGAAGACTGTTTGTAGAAAAAGGAAATGCGACCAAATCACCGAATTTTGGTGAAAACCAAAACTGCCCTACCGAAGTACGAATACGTCCGGGTGTGCATTATTGTAAAGTCTTCAGGAAGGCGGCCCGACCCCTGAGAAAAATAGGCAATTCGACTGAAAAAGTTGCGTGGAGCTGTAAACATGAAAAGAAGGAAGAAATACGGAAGAAAGGAGATAAGAGTTGACAAAACGGCACACTCTGTGAATGGTACCGTTTATAAAATGACTTGGACAGTCAATTGCATGAGTATTTAAAATAAATTTGGAGGGGCAACAAGTTGATGACTTTTTTCTATTATTGTAGAAAACTTTAATCAGAATTTTGATTGGACCATTTGAAGAAAATTAATCCATGATATCTATTACTTTTCTTCAAATGGTCCTAGATTTATTTTGAAGTATTATTTTGAAATCTTTGACATCTGGAATACCATGAAATATGTGAATATGAAACAGAAATAGGTGCCTATTACTGTCGGATATAATGTTACATGTAATGTATATGTAACAGTGAAATGTAGTATATAATTTATGTAATTTGATAATTCAGTTGATACAGAATGTAGTCCTGATATGTAGTGATGTACTCGTATAAAAAATAAATACGTAACCAATTACAGATATACTAGGGAGATTAACGGTACTTTTGGTTTCTCGCTGTCGGTCTTAGTTGTGGTATCATTTTTATTTGAGTACTATCAATACCAGTATAATTGTGCATCCATCAAAGATTCAATCACGTAATGGAAATTGCTCTTCAAAAAGAAGGACGGTCCTGGAATATTGACACCGCCTAGTAAGGTAGGGGGTCCGGAAATATTACTAAAGTCTGGACTGGTTCGTGATACAACACGGTTCAGTATATTGGACAAGTACCTGGCTGTTTCCGTGGAAATTATGGATGGAAAAGTTTAAGAAAATGCTATCAATGAAATACCTGCAATAATTTGTTACGACTACTTTGATGCCGAACTATTCAGGTTGCAGGTAGGATCTAGTTCGTGCATGTGGAAAGACCTTACGAGGCAATGGGCGTCACGAGCAACCACCGCTAATATGACAAGATTAAAAGTTGCATCGATATTAACAGCCCTAATAACGCCATTCGCTGATGATTCATTCAACTGGTCACAAGTCACGGATATTAAAAATAGTCAGATGAATCATTTGGCGACAAATAGAAAGAAGAAAATGATTGGAAGATGGCGTAGGATGGAGTTTTCAAAGATGAACGAATCCACATCTGTATCTTAGTTCGAGAAACGGATCTTCAATTCCGTCTTGCATCATTGCGCATATGGGCGCAGGCAGTCATCCTGGCGCCCAGAGAAAGCTAAATGTATTTCAAAAGATGTTAAATTTGGAGACGATGAACAAGGACGTTAGCAATCTCTGCCACACCTGCATCCATTGAATTGAAACTCGAGGCGGACGCAGGACACCGTGCCTGTAGGGAAGGAACTACATGCCAGAAATCCAAACCAGCTCATTAATTTTGATTTATTATGCAGAAGAAACCCGGATCATGATGAGTGGTACCTCTTGCGTATTAAGGACGAAATATCTGGATATGTGTGACTGCATATAGGCAAAGCGGCGAAAACCGAAGCCCCGGTTGAAAGGTTGATGCGATGGTTCAAGAAGTTCGGTGTGGTTCACACCTGGGTTTCAGAACAGGAGCCCATTTTTAAAATGAGGTGATGATGAGATTATGACGTGGACTTGAGGTCGAACAAAATTTCACCACTGCGTACACTCCATGTGCGAACGGAACTATGGAGCGGGTCTGTCGAGAAGGTTCAAAAGCTACCACAGAATTTCTGTCCGAACTCCGATGGCCGAAAGTTGTACGAATGGTCTGAGCTATAATCAAACTTTCGCCTTCGCAATCGCAAGGGGGAAAACACCGGTGAAATCCATGAGCAGGTTGTAGGCGCACTGACCAGTACTGGTCTTTGAAGGCACTAAACCAGCTAAATCAAAATTATTAACATGGATACGAATGAAACAAGTAGTGAACATTGACGAGTTCTTGGCAGCGATTGAGATGATACATAAAAAAGAAGAAAATGATGTAAATAGTAGACGTAGTATCAATCATCAGAGACGAAAAGAACAGACTGGCATCGAAAAAAACTTTTACATAGGAAACTTACTCCTCGTTGAAAAAAGGGAGTTTAATATTAGTTAAAAACTCACTCTCAGATTAAGCGATCCAAGGAAAGGCTTGCACATCATCTCCAAGCATTTGTACCAAATAGAGGACTTGAGACACGATAGTATGATGGTGGTACAAACCAGCAGGGGGAAATTTTATCGGGAAGGAAAACGCAAAGTAAAGGAGAACTTACTATAGCACATCGCGCGCGCGGAGCAGGGGTTTGTGGTTGACCGCTTGCTAAAGTTACGATATGAAATGAAGATAAGAGGTATGACGCTTACGTGGAGTGAAAAGGTTTTGAAGAAGATGACAGTACCTGGGAGTCAACGTCCAACATGCTTGAAGATGTTCTTAATGTGTTGAAAACTTTTCTCCGAAAATCAGAGACAATCTCGCCAAAGACGCTGCTCATACATGAGGCATCTGATTCAACTAGTTGGGTCTCAGCGGATGGCACAACATTCATGGATGGTTTTAGGACGTCTAACAAGTTACTTTCACAAAAAAAGGTTTTTACAATATAGTACAAGAACGCTAAGCGTCTTTGATGAGGAGAGGGAGAGTAGCCTACGTGTATGCCTCACTGCAAAGCATATGCAATGTACAACAAAACGTAAATGGCCCAATAGGGGACCAGAAAGTCACGAAGACTTCTACCCACACATCCAGGCACACAAACTACCCACGGATGACAAGTGGGTGAAATTTACAGTAGACTCGTGTAGACACGTGTCCGAAAGGAGTGTCTGTCGTACAAGACTGACTGACACATACAATCCAAAGGTTGGCGTTTTCTTAGTATAAATAAAAAAAAAAAACGCAACCTGATAACAAGAAAGGAAAATAAATTCAGGGAACTAATAACCACTACAGAATATCTATCAACGAGGTTGCGCGCTTCCAGCAACAGTACGCTAACGGATTCACGCACGAGGTCTAAACTACTTTCAGAAACGGCTACAATACCTTCACCAGAGGTGTGGAAGTAAGCAGTCTGCTACATGCTGGAAGGTACCGGAAAGTTATACTAATGGCATATACATATTGTTCCCTTCATAATCACAGTTCTTCGCAAAAATCATGACGTGAGGTAACTTCAATCACCTACATTTTGAAATTGATTTTCATCAACTCATGTCTTTTCATGATGACATAACATCATCACATAAATGATATGCTCGCATTTTTATATAAGTTGTAATAAAATCGAAATTATTTCACGTAATTAATATGTTTGTTTTATTTTACTAACCGAATCTAATGTCAAAAATTTAGTTTGTAACAGCTCCTTTTATTTTTTTATTTTATTGTAGGTTTGTTCCATTGTTTCAATTAGCAACCCTTCTGTATTTCCAATTCTTGCATTTCGAAAAAGTCGTTTTCATTTTTCCTTATGAATATAAATAAAATTGATTATTCCTCCCTTATTAAAGTTCTATTATACCCATAACCGAAATAACAAACAGAAGAAAATTTATTCCAGTTATCACGTTAGGATTGCTTGACGTATTGATGAAAGAGGTCAACTTCGAACCAATCCACGAATCAGATATAAACGGTTCGAGCAGAATATTTGTTGGCAGATTGATAGATGAGCTAAAAAGAGGGTGGCCATCTAAAGAAGAAATGCAGACTGGTAGCACAAACTTATGCTGACGAATAAGCTACATACTTCTACTATAAGGCAACTACCATGCAACGATTTTCACAGCGCGTCACCATATCTATTGAAGCATCTCTACCGCATTTCAATCCATGCACCGAGACATAACGCAGGAATTTATTCAGAGGCAAACTGAACTCGAGCGTGACGTTTACATTAGAGCACCAGAGGAGATACTATTATCAGTCCGATTTGTCTTAAAGGCGATTGAGCCCCTATACGGATACTAGGATCAGGACTTCACTGGAATATCACGTATCCAGAACATCAGTTCAAACATATGGATATGAAGAGGACGATATGTGATCCTTGATCATTGATGAGGAGAGCGGCAGGAACACTCGATGGACTCATACTTCTCCAAGTGACGATTCGATGGGCTTCCGGGAGGAGAAGTTTGTTTAATAAAAAAGAAGCAGCATCTACGGCTTTCAGATGTAACATATACTTTGATCTGGTTTATATACCATTAATTAATTAGAACCCCGATATTTTACGAACAGATTGCGTCATTGTTATCATTTATTTATCTATAATATATTTTGGTCTGGTATGAAAACTAGATCCAAATAGGACTAGCTAATAAAAATAAAAGAGTAGATTCAAATTATAGCTTTACATACAGTTTCAACTTGAGAACCTTGAAAGAGAACTCGCCAGAAAGAACGGAGATCCTGAATCTGAAACCGCCTACTCCTAATTTAACTTTCACCAAGTAGAGAAAAATGTAACCAAACAGCCACTTGTCGACCCCATCCACAAAACGGATATTCGATAACAATTGTTTTCTCGAAACGTATATCCTTAAAGTCACTTGACAGTGACAGATGAAGGGATAATCGGACGACTACACGCGGAATTAACCGAATCGCTGAAGATAGTATTTTGACGGCCAGAGTCATCCACCCACACGCACGCCGATACCATTACTATTTTCATTTATTTTCATCTTCAAGTTGCTACAGACTGGGCGAACTAACTCATTGTGGATTCTACTGTTTCACCGTGTCAGAAATTGCTAACGTTCTCATTAATTTAATACATTTCTCCTTTTCATTTTTTTCAGATCGTAGCCTCAATTTATTGAGACACATTCGACAATTATCATGCAACTCAAGTGCGCGTGAGGTCACCAATGAGGCTCCGCAACAGGCTTTGAGAAACGCCGGCATCTCCTGTATCTCATTATGGAAGCTAAAACCAAGGCTCCCATCCTCGACAATGGGAGGGAGTGATACCTCCCTCCTCGAGGAGAAAAATATGTCCCAGGCCGGACGAAACTCACTACTGGCGTATGGAAGACCTCCACTATGGTGGTGGAGGCCTTCTAGACTCTTATGAAGTATCGAACCTATCTCCTCGACAATACTTTGGCCGTGATGTGTAACAGGGAATACAAGCACCTTCATTTTTTAAAACGAACCAGCGATGATGCTTTTCCTTCCATTGGGACCTCCACCAGTTTCGGGCATGCTCCTATTTCCAATCTTCTTGGCGATGGTTGATGCCTTCAACGACTACTAAGTCATAGAGGTTGCTGCAGTCCACATTCTGGACTGATAGCTGTCATCCACAACCCGGTCCCTTTACGACTTCTACATCCGCTCTGGAAGTCCTACCAAAATGTCCAGCCTTTGCAATACGTGCCCTCACGTTATAAATGGCCTCTTACAACGTTTTATGAGTGACGGATTACCCCAGACTGAACACCGAATAATCTCTGGTACACAGCAAACAGCAAGCAAAACCGTGGATGATTTACACTTCACGATTGGAGGAGCGGGCCGACTGCTGCTCCCATGTTTATCAGTGACATAAATGATCAGAACATTCGTCTTGAGTTTGGATGCGTGGACAAAGTCACTATTTCAAACCCATCTGTCTCAGCTTCCCTAATCGAAATTCCAAGACTTCGAACCAATAAAGCGCCTGGATGTGTGTTATGTATTGATGGCCAAGTCCTTGACTAATCAAGCGAAACCCATTCTGAATCCAATGTTCCCGACAGTGGCACCGATTTCCTTCATTGTCTCATGGCGTACGTTACGTGCCGTCTCAGCTGTTCTTCATATGACACCGAGTACTGGCCCTTACAACCCGATGCCTCCCTCCTCGAGTCTTCCTACGAACAAAAGGTGGTCCCGGATCGTTGGGATCGACGGTGGTGGTCGCTAACGCCACCTTCTCTCCATTGAAACGTGGTAACTGCTTACTGGCCCTCTAATAAGACCAATTATTTGCTGTTTCCAAGCTATTGGAGAAAGTATTTGTGGTTTTGACCAAGTCAAGTACCGATGCGGAGCCAGCCTCTGTTCGCACTCCTCGACAGATGTTCGCGAAACGAGACCTCTAAAACAAGTCCCTCAGAAGTGAACACGTAATACTGTTCACGTTGACAGAAGACTAAATTGAGTTGTCCATGACAGTCATTTAGTCCGAATGCTGGACATTCCATTTATGCAACTTTCAGGAATCTAGCCATTCTTCGTTCATATGTCCGATCTTGACGGTGCAACATCGAAAATTCTTCGCTTACTGCTACTACTGTTACCAAATTGTGATGAAACCAATAGGATTGCATTAAAAATCTCTCAGTTCATCGAGAAGGAGCGACATCGAACCTTGGTCAAATCGCTCCAACCACTTCGTGCGTAACTGCCATCCGTGTTGACAGCAGGTTATGACGTGGCAATGGTCGTAAAAGGTACGATAATTATTTCTGCACCTTCTTGATACTTGAACCGACTGCCCATTGTGGACTGTGAGACCAACAACTCTATGGATGGTCAGGGAAAGATACGGGAAATATCTCAGCGACCAGAATTAACTATTCTATAGTTATTTCCCACTATTTCTATGAACGGACCACTTCAGTTGCATACGATTCCAATAAATATTGTTTCGTCTGTCAGTGCTTCACGTGTCCCCACATCCCCTACCGCCTTCTTTCGCCGTAAATGACCATGGTTCGTTGGAAACCACGACTTTCTCGGTCCTGCCTTCTGCAAAAATAGTAGCTGGCCATCGGCCATGATGTCTACACCGATCCACTCCACCCCCTTATTCGACCAAAGAAAGGCGCTCACAAACTGGCAATTGGATTAGCCCGTGTCTAACGATCTGGGCCTTCTCTGTAAGCGACGAATATTTTCGTCCCTTCCTTTCTCAGACTACGTCATCCACGTCCAAGATAATTCTTTCCTCGCCCTATTCAGTTTCCGCGGCAATCGGATTGGTGTCCGAAACGGTTTTTGCAGACACTTGCTCTCTTAGAGACAGCGTTGGATTCACCATACTCCGCAATTCTGATCTTACTGCTAATTGTAGATCTCATAACATTTCTAATTGTCGAAGAATAGGTCGATACCGAAATTGAGGTGTGCTAGTTGTTCGACTATCAAAGGTCGGGAGTATTATAGTGTCAAAGTGTTATCCACATAGGTGCTGGCAGAGATTTTACACGTGTGTTGGGTGCAGGGTGTTATGGTACAGTGACTAGCGTAGCGTGATGTGCATTAGGAACAAATACCTGATTTCAGAAATTGCACCACAGTCAATTTGTGTAATTTTGCATGAATCGCACAATATTCCTTTATGTACCTTTGAAAACATTAATCAAAAATTGTTCACTTTCACTTAATTTGATACCATTTCATGTGAACACACCTTCAGATGAAGTTGATCACCGCCACCAACTTCAAACTGAGCTAATCCGGTCATAATTGTCAACCTGAATCTAGCCTCATTACCTTTTACTATGACAACCACATTAATCCTACTACTATTTTTAAAATTAGCGAAAAATAAAAGCACCTTTTCGTAGCCGTTTTAATAAAATCTGCAAGAATAGTCACCAGCATCATTTGACGAGGCGAGCTTAATTCAGTACTGCAGTGTTACCTTTTGTTGTGGTTTTTAACTCTATGGGCGATCAATCGCTAATAATGGTGCCAGGAGTCGATCACAAAACCTTTGTTTATGTTTTAACCGAGTTCAAACCTCTTTACGACCAGTATACGTCGTATTCAAAATTGAATATATGAAAATACTTAAAGTAATAAGTATTATAAGAGAAAAAATCTTTAGCGGGACACATATTCGTTTTGTTGAACATGAACTAGAGAGATCTAAACGGTCCACCTAGCATATCAAGCAGTTATAGTTGCCCTTTTATTTTTTTGAACGTTCCAAAAAATCAAAAATTATAACACAAATTGTGATTTCAATTCTGTATCAAACGTATCCCACTGTGCGAGGTCCCAACCGGCACGTGTAGCTTTTGCGGACAATTTATATTAAATTATGTGTACGCAAATTGTGATTTGTGATTACAGAGATGTCCCAGTGACAGCAGAGTTGACACGAATTATAACTGTAGAGCGGGAGTTTATGCACATATAGAGGACAATAGGTTAGAAAGAGAGAGAAATAATGTGCCAGTATCGGTCAGCTATGGTAAGACAGTGACGTGGAGACTATTCAGTGTGCAAGTACGGCCAACTAGTAAGGGAGTTTTTGAAGTTGATGCAAGAGCGGAAAATGACCACGAATCGGAATGAATACCGATTTGTTAAGGATTTTATCATTGAATAAATACCCTAGGTCAGTAATGAATATAGGCAAATGTTTATTAATCGCTGGTAAAAATTGAAGAGAGTAAAAGGAAAGTAAATGGAAAAAGTGGGCATTTTATTCTTATAGTAAAATTAGAATGTTATGAACACGAATCCCAGAAAGTACTTTTGCCGAGAAATTTTGTCTCGATGGAAGATAGGTGTAGGGGTATTTACGTCTTTAGGCGAAGGTTGAGAACAATTGGTATCGGTATTTTGTAAGGTATGAAGGTATGATACTGTATTCCACATTCACGCTATTCGGTTGTAAAGCACCTTGACAAAGTTGAAGGCAGAGCATGTTTTGAGGTGTGATATGATTATATGTGAGAGTGGAAATAAGTCCTGTATTCTGCCTCCATTTCAACCAATAGCAAGACCCCCGCACAAAAAAACTCCGTGCTCTTAACATTTTTGAATATACCGTTGCGATGGATTGCCCAATAGTGCTAGATCCATTTCGAATCTAAAATTCCGTCATTTATTTCTTTGAACTTCAAATCCGCGACACTTCCGAGAAGTCTTAGATCACTTTTATTGAAATGCTTCCCTCTACAAATTTCACGAGATTTCCAATTTTTATCAAGAAATTCAACAGATTTCGTTGATACCCCATCATAGTAGGGAGGGCTGGAACAGAAGTTTCTGGGACCATAATATCAAGTTGACTCTCATTGACAGATTGAAATAAATGTCCCTTCGAAATGGTAAAATGAGAGTCAAGCAATTTCATTGTTCATTTACTCACGTTTAAATCATATGATAACTGAATGTAATCTATGCCATCTTTTTGATGGGTATGTTTTTCTTAGTGCTATGTCACCTCCCAAACTTTCTCTTCAATTGTAATATCAAGTTTCTCTTCCATCTGTAGCCTCCCATATATTCTACTTCATTAACCCATGAGTTTTCCAAAGTACATCTGTACCAACTGTTACCTACAGAGCCTGGTACCAATTATTGTTTTAGACGGTAATTTCCACATTGCTCTTACTACTTCAGTGAAGGTACAACCCCACATGGAAAATTTAGCACCCTTCTCGTATATATTTCTAATTGTCTTCCATAAGCAGCTTCAACGATACGATCATCTGCACTTTATTTCCGTTGTATTCTTTTCAACAATCATTCATCCACCCATATTGAGCTGGCTTCAACATGCAATGGTTCTGAAATGCTTTTATCTCTTGCATTTATCAAACTTTACCACTGCAGTCTCTTCCATTTATTGGTCATCTGAGAAAATTCTTATCCACGATCGTTTTGCAGAGAAAACAAGCACGAATCTCACTTTTTACAAAGTTGACCATAAAACCCCTTTAAATGCACACCTTGATGTCATTATTAAAATGGAATAGCATGCACATCTGACTCTTCCTGTATATAATCTTTTCGTTTCGTCTGTCTATGTTCAGTATTAACTTCGCTTGCCGCATGTTTAAAGTAAGATTCTTCCAACTATCGCATAGCCTCTTTCTCAAGTTTCTTGTCTCTACGTCTGTGTTTTCGGAACTGAATGTAAATATTCAAGAGGCGTAGTTTTGGGGTGGATGTCACGTCTACTAGGACATGAGAATTTTGGGAGTCCGTGTAGGTTACATACAGAAAACTACAGTGTTGGTATGGTTACGGATGGTGACTGAAGAAAACATCTACACAATTTGATGATAAAATGTACGAAAAATTTGCTGTGGTATACAGATACTGTATGTTTCAATATATGAGGCACAGGAATTTACTTACATACGGCACAGAATAAATGGAAGAAATAGCCCAGGCCAACATGCATTGTTTGAAAAATTACACCAATGTATCATTGAAAATTTGTTTCATACACAGGAGATTTTTGTTTGTGTTGTCTAGGCTCGTAACTACACATTGTGTATGAGCGGTTTAATGAATACTTCATATAATACTGCGAAACATTTAGTTTGTAATGTAACTGACATTGACTTTTACGTTCATGTGCTGAATGTTTGAGTGTGTGTAAACTGCATTAATTCATTCATATACCGTATGCAATCTACAATGGTTCATCCATTTTACATTCATTTCATGAATGTGAAAGTGGATGGTTATTGCGATTTCTGGTGTATACATCTGTTATATGTATGAATGATATGGTGGAATATGGCAATGATATATAGAATAATAGGAATATACATTGTAATACATCTATACCAATTATGGGATACGTGATATTAAAATTTTTATTATTTGTGATATCATGCGATAATAAATCAACCAATTTCATAAAAATAATAGAAATCAAAATAGAAAAAAATGTAATAATAGTAAACGTGATAGAGATGGAGCTATCAAAAATTGTATGGAACAGGGAAAAGTGAAAGGAAGTAGAAACTATGTAGTAGAAGAAGAACGATAACCATAAGCAACAACTAAGAAACGCACCCAATAACTTATTGATGTATATATTAATATATCATGCTATTATACGATATATATATACATTTAAATTTTTCACTGAGAACAGATACACCATATTGATCTGCAGGCAAATGAAAATAACATCAATAAACAGAAAGAATAGAACAGATGTTTGTAAATTGAATATGAAAAGATCATGATATGAGAATTAGAGTAAGAAACCATAAACGGAAGGAGAACGAAAACATACCTATTTAACTGAAGGAGTATAATTGAAGATGAGAAGCAACCTGTAATCGAAAATCAGAAGAGGAAGTGAAGGTAAAGGAAGCTTAACAAATATGAATGGAGTTGTACTAAAAATTTTGAATGAATTAATAGTTAATGAATACTTACCTGTGCTAAAAAGTTGACACATGCAATAAGTTTATCGAGATAGCAACTGACATGTACGATTTGCTTTTGAATGATCAGGATGAGTGAACTGTCATCGTGTTGGGATCATCGTTGCAAGTTGATATCTTATACTTGTGACTGGTTGATGGAAATGTGCGCGGATGGGGGAAAAGCACGTAATGGAATTATATAAAAACGGCACGTAAATGGCTGATTAGTTGAAGTTTTAATAACTGCAAAAGGCACACAACGGTCATTTCTTCCACTGAAACGGCAGATCTGAAAAATGTTGAGAAATCGAAAAAAAACTATTGTCATTAAAACTTCCAATATTCTTTTTCAATAAAAAATAAGTTAACATACAACAGAAAATCATAAAAAAATGACACAATCCGAAAATAAAGCAATTAAAAAAATTAAGAGATCCAAAAATTTAAATGTGAACGTGACCGTTCTGTTACGTGTATGCTATCAACAAAATGGCGTCGTGCCCTCGAAATCTCTCAGAAAACACCACAAGTATGTGGCCTTTGAAACTAGGAATGGGGATACAGATGTATGACATGCAAAATATGTATACATCATGATGTATGATACTGGCTCTGAAATATATAAGCAATGTACAGAAAATATTTCAGTAGTTTATGCAATTAATGTGCCGTGTGATAAATTTGTTTAAAGAAAAACATATGCGCCTATTTACCCAACTCTTGACGTCAAAAATCACAGCTGTAGCTTTAAACCGGGTAATTCAACAGAAAATTCAAGAGAAACATCTCGTATTATCAAAAACGGTTCCGATGTACAACAGTATGAATGTGAAAATCCGGCTGGCAATAGTGGAACTATAGCTAAATCCGTATCGTTATTGAAGGAAATGGGACATGAAATGGAAAAGAGCAATTTGGGTGTGCTAAAAACGTCGTTAGATGTATCCTTAAGTATCATAGAATGTTTAGTTGGAAAGGCGGTGGAAGAAGATATTAAAATCATCTGCGACGTTCACTTTGATGCGAGATTATTCTCAAAGAAAGATGAATACTGTAAAGATATTACGGCTGAAATTGTGAGGAATTGTCGGGAAAGGAAGTGAATGCATAAATAAAATGTATGAATGGTGGTGGAGTTGAAATTGAACAAATGTTCAACTCATTTTAATCTTTTTCCTGTCTTGTTTTTATTTGTCAGTGTATCCTGATATTAAAGAAATAACATGTGTTATAAAGTCAATAACGTTCAAGTACTTGGTAAACGCATCACTAGTATAGTCAAGTTGTTAGTTATTGTTTCCGATATCACAATTTGTACTGCATGTTTTGTTGAGAGCGTTCAGTTTCGAGAATAGTAACCTATCTACAAAATGTTATACTATAATTTTTAATGAAGAAGGGACATAGTTAGAACTAGACTACTTGTGGCTCAAGTTCTTACCATGACGTTATAGATGATTTATACAAATGTGTGTAAAGTAGTTTCGTACATGGTAGTAACCACATTCTGTTTAGGGATTTGATCAATGATCATTTCCATTAACAAGGTACAGTAAGCTAATTGGGTGGTAACATGAAGAGTTGTTGAATTAATTAGAAGCTGTATATAATGTCTCATTCTGAAGAGTGTTTAGTTGCTATTCGTATCATATTAAGCCTGTCCTAAAGAGGCTGTATTTGGAAGGAAATGAAAAAAGGTACAAAAATCATAAAATTTTCACTCCATACGGTGAAGTGTATTTTGCCAAAAATCAATGAATTGATTTTCCGCAAAAAATAGAACTCCACATGACGTGGAAATAGCATACAGTGTCTACCAGACACATAGCTTTATGCAGTTTTGGCTGCAAGCTGTACAAATCTAGTATCATAGCCGTTACATGTAGTTTCAACCTATGTCCGAACTTGCTCCATTATCGAGAGTTAAAGATAAGATTCTACCAGGAATAAAAGCTAATCTTAAACTTTTTGCGATTCATTCAGTGTTCTGAAATCACATTTGTGGAATCGTAGCGGTACCAGGAAACGTTCGGAAAGATTTTTATGGTTAAAAGTGTGAAATTAGGAACTCCCGTCAAAAGTGGGGAGAGCGGGTAGTTGCGGAAGTGACGATTTAATAGATGATATCGGTGGTCCTAGTTCTAACATGGTTGTGGAAAGTCGCGGTGTTGGTCGAGGTCGAGACAGAGTAAGTATTCGTGAAGTTCGTGGAAACAGAAGAGGGTGTAATGGTAGAATGAGCGGAACAGGCACAAACTGATCTTCATCTATGAGTGGTATTGGTGAAGTGAACAATCGCGACACGGATGATATGGATCCCAGAACGGATAGTGATGTGGTTTTAAATACTGGGTAAAATGGTAGAAACGCTACCGGTATGGGTGCTGAATTGAAAGCATTTTCGTCAATACAAGAAGAAGTAAATGTAAAAGATTCCCGTCGGCTGGAAGAAGATGTTCGAAAACTAACTGCGGAGAAAACGAAACTTTCTGTGTTGATGGATGAGTACAAGGTTTCGGCCAATAAAAAATCACGGGAGGTGTTGAGTAAAGATGTTTTAATCAAGTCTCTGCAATCAGAAGTTATGAAACTTGATTGTAAGTATTTTGAAGTGAAAGGAATGTTGCCGAGTTTAGAAGTTCGGAATCAAGAACTTCTTAAAAAGATGGGAGATAACAACAAGAGTCGTGAAAAGTATGTGGAGAGGATTTTAAGGCAGGTTCCAACGAAATATTTTAGAATTAGACTGGCAGTAGACCTGAGAATGCAGAAGTGAGGAACCAAGGAAACGTATGAATTGTACCCATATAATTATTTAAATTCCAGAAAAGGGACGAACAGAGCACACATTGTAATTGAGAATGGAATAAAATGGTCGGACAGTTCAATGATTGAACCAACACTAATGACCTTTTTCTTCAATAGAAACAACATATATGTCCCCTCCATCAACAGGGAGAAATATATTATATTTTCATTACTTAGAGCTGAACTTTCATGTGGTGAAAGCGTAAACATATATCGGACGGAAGAAATTAGAGAAGGCGTTGTTGAAGAGCTATCAAAAGATGGTACTTTAGAGGGGCGTTTGAGACAGTTGTTATCTGATTTTTACAGGGGAAGGAAAAGAGCTGCTAGATATAGATTCTTTGAAGCACTTGGATATGGCTCTCTATTATCCCGATTCAATTTGCAGGAATCCGGTGCAACGGAACGAAAGGAGACGGAAATTTCTGTCGCGAAGAGAAAGGTAATGAAATCGAATAGAAACGATGTGTTAGACATGTCATGGTGGCATTCTGCGGACCTTCCAGATATTCAATTTCGGCAATGAGGCAGTACTGTTGAACCTTAACTTGACCTACATGACGAAGATGAAGAAATGTTGAGTCTGTTTAGAAACAAGTTCGGCCCTGCGGTAATGCATGATTTCATTGGATATATCGTGGATGAAGAAGAAGGGTACATCGTGGGAGGAACTGTAATGATCATCCCTCGCGTAGATGCCTGGATTTGTAGGTGTCTTAAACTACTCATTGTGAAGGAATATCGTGGGGGAGGTCGTCAGAAATAATTCAACCAAATGCTTTCGACGTATGTAAAACTGACGACGGAACAGTTAATTGCTAAAATAAGAAAGTTTGTAGAAGAATTGGCCCCTGAACAGTTGGAAGTACCGGAATTTGTAGAGGGAGAGGAAGAACGTATGTTCAAAGAAATGGAACGTGACGCCACAATAATTGTTACTACGAACAGTCCGAAAAAACATTTTATATCGGTACAATCAATCTGGTTTTGACAGTACATCGGGATGCCTTGGGGAATTATCCATGACGGCTATGTCACAGAAATAGCGTTTGAATGGAAAATTATTGATCATTTACGAAATCCATACAACAAAGGACCAGCACGAAGTGCTTGTTTTAAAGACGGAGGAGGTAATGAAGTTAATGGTATCAGGGACGGATATTTGGAATTACAGAACATGTAATGTGAACTAAATTAATGAAAACGACAATGTTACGTGGGGTAATTATATTCGTCATTCTCGTCAGTAGTTAGAGATCTGAACGAATCACCTTCCCTGTAAAAACGATTAATGTAGAACCGTTTCTTCAGACATGGTAACTCTTCAGTAATCGAATAAATTCCGAAATTTGGCCGCACTACATGTACAGATGAATATATGACATCGAAATTAATGATATCGTACCACTCTCCTGTTTCTAAAATATGTTCCACGGAAGTTGGGTCTGTGCCATGTCTTGTGTAGTAAACCTCATCAGATGTAGCCCATTGAAGGCATATTCAGTTCGGAACTTCATCTACATTGTCCATATGCTGAGTAAATATAATATGTTGTACGAAAGCCAAATTCTTTCTGTCCATAGTACGGTATTGTTTCGTATGGAATAGAAGGCGGAACTTTGCTATATAGTAAATGGCACTGATCTCATCACCACACTTTTTAAGGACAAAGATATTCCTTTTCTTCTTGCTCGGACTGAACTGTGAGCTTGAAAATATGCGTTGCCCTGTACGGCGATGTGGTGGGGGAGGTCTGCAATTTACAATATTTCTATAACTATCATACTGTTGCAACGTTGGAAGATGTCTGCCAACTATGTATCCTGACTTGACAAATATGAGGTAAATCTCGGAGTTTGTGAGCAACAGACCGTAGTTTAGGAATTATGTCTGAACGAGATCCGTGAAAGCTGTAAGACTGGTACATGACAAGTTCTTCAAAATTGGCGTCAGAATTTGTGTTGTTGATTCGTTACACATTCCCATTCTTTGTCTCGTGACAACAAAATGTTGTAACGAAAACGAAATACCGTCCTGTACCAAATATGGTGATAACTGTGTTTTACCTTTAGACGTAGTAGTCGTTCCTGTCGATTGAGCTAAAACAATCTGGAAGGTACGTTGTTTTATAAACGCCACATGTGTTTAATCTCTACTTATATTTGAAATTGTCGGTCCCATATTCTTCACTGTTCCATCCATTATTGTTGCCTACCTTTTGGAAGTAGACCGATATGACTGTTTGAAGAATGTATCGTAATGCTCATAAGGTGATGCATCAATAATATTTAAGCTTTCAAACGTAGAGAGGTCTTCTACCACGTGGTCTAGTAAATGGAATTTCAATGTGTCGATTCCATTATCACAATGCTTCTGAAATGTTTCTATGCATTGCAATTTGAGAATAGCAATTCTGTCCCGGATGTCAGCTATCGATTCCTGTACCCATCCGAGGGAATTATTGCCGTGTAACAAATCTTGCATTAATGTTGTGTAATTTGTGCAAATCTTTGTCAAAGGAGAATCAACCTGGTAACAAGTGACTCTATAGAAATATCCTGCCACGAAAGGGAAAAAATATACAAACAGTTATAATCTTTTCCCTCCAACATTCCTCGAATTGAATAACCTATGTAGAATCCGTTCAGCTGTTGGGATTTCTCCCTCCTCGGTCATCGTCACCGTCTTACATCATTATATCCTCTCATCACCCCTCGGTTCGTTACATGAATCAGTATCGATGTGTTACATCAACAGCTGGATGTATATTTGAAGAAAAATGTTACGTTGACAGGTAATGGTTCATGTATGTTTTCACGTTAAAAGGGGGACATGTAGACAAATGGAGATATAGAGAGAACATATGACAATGTAACAATTTATCAAGGAAACTGCAAAGACGGGAAAGGAAAACTGGAATAAGTCAAAACTTTACCAGTTCCTGGCAGTAGTAGGGTAGACGTACCGTTATCATTGAGATGTTTACTTTATTTGTAATGAAAGAAACAGCCTTTTTCATCATGAAGAATTAGTATATACCGGAGCGGATGCATTGTAACATCAGAATGCGTAATGGCAGAATAACATTTTGAAGCATAAAATGACGTGATAAACTGTATAATGTTCAATATGAAGAAAGAATAACATTTGATATGACTGGATGTATGAAGAATTTTGAAAAAATAAGAAAATAATCATATGTATGGTAAAATAAAGCGGGATGGAACAAGTCATCATGGAAAAATAATAATTCGAATTTAAAAAAAATTAGTGTTCAACTCAAGTATCAAACCAAAGTCTACGTTTGAAAGTAAAGTCAAAACTAAACAAACAAGTTGCAATTATAGTTCTATTAAATCTCATCAACCACAACTAAGAAACATGTCAGACAGGAATGGCGAAAGTATACCGGCTGTTTTTCCGCATGTTCATTCTCCAAAATTAATTCCAAGAATACGCGACCATGCTATGAACAACACATGTATTGCAAGACCATATGTAACGTCAACGGATCTAACTACAGAATTGCAGGCAACGTAATATCATTTAGCGGATAAGCAGTGTCCTGCTATAATAGTAACAATTGCAGATCTATTCCGGACATCTCGAAGTTCTAACCAACAACTGGTACACACTAATATGGTAAACAAACATCGTTATAAACGTACGGGAAAGATAGGAATGGTAAGGCCCCCAGGAATGTAAACCAGTACATTGCGGAATGTAAACGGAATAGATTGTTTGATGTTTTAATATATGAAGTTATGACTGTTGTCCCAACCGGTACTGGTAATAATTCGAATGATGATAACTGAGGAGGCAGGGAATCTAGGCAACAGAGTTGGGCAAAATGGACGCATATTGGAGAGAATTCATTGAGGTGTATGTCCGTCCAACCAGCAGACACAATCTGGGTATGGTGCCCAGTAAATTTAGCTTATCAGGCAAGGGTTGTGTACTTAATTCATGACATTCAATGCCGTACGGAAACATGGGAAAGTTTTGAATAAATTCCAACTATTTTTCCTCTTCCACTTCCAAATTGGTACATGGTCGACAAAAGGGAATGTTGGGAAGAGGATGCAGCATTTGAGGCACGAATAATACTTCGATCAATGGTTTGGAGAAAATAAAATCCATCTGGTTCAAGTTCAGCTTTCATTCCAATAATGTTGGGATGGCATGATATCGGTGCGTTTTCTATGGTAACAACCGATAGTCAATTTTATTACATGTATTTACTGTATACAATGGAAACAATCAAAACGTCTGTGGTTGTTGCTGCACCATCTCCTGCGTCACCGGCACATCATCTAGGTCCCTTCCTGTATGGAAACGATCTTTTACAAGCGATGTATCATCATGTTATAAAGAAGGAAGCGGTTCGACTGTTTATTTGTTCTTTTCTACATTGCTTCCGGTACGGAATTGGTGTTACTAAACAAGCTGATTCACATTTGACGGCCAGTGGCAATCTTGGTATACTGACGCCCCTTCTAGAAATATTGATAAGTTATTGACCCGATCGGTTTTTAATTGAAATGTATTACAATTCTGATTATGATCTAAAATATTTATTACTAGCAATTGAAATATCCCGACAAATACACTGGAACAAGCTGTAAAAGGAAATGTTGCACTCATTTGCACATTTCAATTGGGGAACTGGTGAAATATTCAATCTGCCGAAACGTGACGAACGGAAATATTACATTATTGAAGATAAGGAAACAGTATGGTCTGTTCTGATACTTTCTCCAGTTGTGATACCAATAAAAAGTAGATGTACAACTTATGATGATGGAAGCCTGTAAGGTAAGAGATGAAAATAAGTTGGTGAAAATGAATTATATTCAACCAGATCTGGAACATCCACCGATGGACATTGTGACGCAAGGGGAACTGAATATAAAAGACAAGGAAATTCAAGATGATATATATAGTGATAACGACTGGTTCTACCAGCGAATGGTCTACATCCTTAAACCAACTGTTGGGGAATTAGGGGATTCCATTTTAAAATACCTGAAAGTGTGGAAGAATTTTTCAATCAAATCCGTAGATGGTTATCGATGGAGGGTATAACACATCAGTTGTAAATTAATAAGAAAGGACTACAAGAAACTATTGCTAACATGCATCAAAATTATAACGATGTCTCAGCAAGATCAAA
This sequence comes from Odonthalia washingtoniensis, assembly GCA_032358235.1. Taxonomy (NCBI): domain Eukaryota; phylum Rhodophyta; class Florideophyceae; order Ceramiales; family Rhodomelaceae; genus Odonthalia; species Odonthalia washingtoniensis. Next base: position 10,887 of record JAULBU010019923.1, on the reverse strand, counting down.
GGAATGCGAATTGCGTCGTTAGAAGGACATAACCGAACTGGCTCCACTAATAACTATATCAGTACAAGCAGAGGTAAGTTTTACCGATCTGAATTCATAATTATAACAATCAAATTTTCTCCTCGGAACATACAGAGATGCATTATCAAATATTCATGCATCCTTACAACAGCTTGGACATATATCTGGTTTATATGTTAGTAATCTGGACAGCGAGATTCAAACCGCTATTCGTAGAAGCACAAAATCGTTGGATAATTTTGGTATTGCGCAAAGACATATTTATATACCACCTTCATCCACAGCTGGACCTACGACACGTAATGCAAATCCAACATCAAATGAAGTACCTTCTGGATAAAATGCAGGTGATATTGCAGAAGCAACTGCTTCATGATATAAATTGTAATAGATGAACGTACACATGACAATAGGTTTCGAAATGAACAAATATTGAATGTGTATTTTCTAGAAAAATATATATGTTTAATGAAATAAATATTTTTAATGAAAATACTTTTTACCTTTTATGATTTGTTATGTGAATACCCATGACACATATCATTTTTAAAGGAGTGATACATACCATACCAATTATAGTAAAGCCTTTTGAAATTACCTTGCAAGTTGTCACATATGTGTGGATTACGAAATAATTATTGTAATCATGAAATGTATATTGTCAAAATATGTATATATATAACGTACTGATAAGTTTTAAATGTTTGATTCAATGCAACTGCTATACAATTTTAGAATGAACTGTGGTTTTAAAATTTTCAAATGAAGTAATGCTTCGTATGATAATATAAAATATAGAAAAGTGTAATAAGTCGGAAGGTTATTATTTGACATTGACTGTACAGCAGAGAAATGTACATAGTATGAATTCGTAAGAAGGTTACATGATGAATCTGATAAGTTCTTTTTCATTCCTTTACGGTAAAATTATTAATAGTTGACTAATTCACTAAAAACAAACATGCATCTTAAATCAAGATGATAATTCCCATTATTAAGTAGGTGAGATCTATTTAGAAACAGTGACAATAACCTCACAGGTAACAATATATGATGAAAGTCATTCGGTATACTGCAGCAGTATGGTTGATATGCATAACTATGTTTTGTCAGTGTTATGATATTGTGACTGTTATCATTCACGAGAAATGGAACAGAAAAAAATCAGTCGTACATGTTGACGAAATTACTGTAATGTTCCCTCAGTGCATACTTAAATAATAAATTAAATATGAAAATTTTACTTTGAAATCATTAACTGATGAAATACTTATTTCAAAGTTGTATTCTATGTGCAGCAACACTTACAAATTAACACGTTTCCTTTTTTTAATAAAAGTTTTCCTAATGATCCTGAATGTCGCTTTGTTTTCAAAAACATTCACAACATATCATTGCTTTCAAATATACACTGCTTGATTATCAAGTTTCATAATCTATATTTCTACAGTTATGTATACTAACTTTCCAAAATTATACAGATATTACGTAGCTACAGAACTTGGAATCACATTATTTAACCAGTATGGATGAAAAAAACTTTCTAAATTAATTATAAAAACAAAGGAAAGAACAACTCAATTCGTCAACTGATTTCATGTATTTCACAACATCATTGCGGTCTATTTGCACTACTCATGCATACGTCATCATCACAATTCAAACCAAATGTTCATAACTCAGCCTACAAGGGACGCTTGGTAGGTACTAAAAATTTCCGTCGCGGTATTTCATCGTGGATAACTGACTACGTCTCTATTAGCCCAACATATCCTGATTATATATTTGAACGTCGATTTTCTTTATCACGTTCAATATACTTTAGATGGAGAAATGATCTTTTACGACACCGTACGGATTTTTGGAAAAATAGAACAAATGGTATTGGCTATAAGTGCATACCCATTGACTTAAAAAAATTTCTTCACTCCGTATTTCAAGTTGTAGAACTTCAGCTGATAGTCTAGACGATTGCGCGTATATTTCTGAAGATACGATACGTCAATAAAGCACCCAAATTTTTATTGACATAATTTAAATGTATGGTGCCACATTCTTTAATAGTTTTCCTACTGATACAGATATTTTCTGCATTGAAAAGAAAAATACCGATATCGGTCTTCCTGGTTGCATAGATGCAGTCGATGGTATCACTACACTTGGAATAATTGAAGAGCTAAAGAGAAAGGTCAATATCAAAACAGCCGTGTATCCAAAATGGCAAAAGTACAGTATGAGGGATGATGTGACCATGATTTGTACTTCTGGTAATGGTTTTTTGGTCGTCCAGGAACGAATAACTATCTAACCTTTGTCGCGAGATCTCCAATTTTCCAGAATATATTTCTTGAACATCTCTGTTCAACCGTAGCGGAAGGGTATCTCATGAATCCAAATGGTAATCCACGCAACCTGTAATACTGTCTTGGATATGGAATTTATCCAACGTGACCCTTTTTTTTTGTTCCTATTAGTTGTACAAATAATTATCTGGAAAGGAAATTTCACTTCCAACAAGATTCCGTACGGAAAAATATAGAGAGATTGTTTGGTGTATTGCAATCACGATTCGAGATATTGCGACGTGAAAACCGAAAATTGCAACTCAGTGAAACAATACGAATCTCAAATGAATTTATTATATTACAAAATGTAATAATAAGTACGAGACAGAAGGTAAACGGTCCTGTAGAGTTTGTTACAAGTGACGACGTAGACACTATGCTATTAGAACACCGAAACCGAACGGAAGCATCACATACGAATCAACAGAGAAATATTAAAGAGAACATACGAAACGAACTTTCAAATATAGAAGATGAGGCAGAGATAATATTAATGAGAGATATGTATATTATTGACCATGAAGAACACTTCTGATTACAGGCTGACCAAGTTTCATACAATACAGATCTACGTAACTGGAATTGGATTTTTAATTATGAAACGTTGTACTTCTCGTAATTATTCCTTTAGTAATATTCATATTTATATTTCTTGGCTAATATTACATCGCACCTTGCTCAGTTATTTTCTTTACTTTATCTTTATATTCTGAACTTCCTTTTGGTAGAAACTGTAGTGCCATATACATACGTTCAAGCCGCGAGGATTGTTCCTGTCTTGCTTTCAACGAATGCATTACATCATTTTCCTCCATTTCTGTATAAATTCTTTCTATGTCTTTTCTATTTGATTCCTCCGTACTGTTTGTTGCGCTTTCTATTTGCAATGCTTTCACTCCTATCTTCTTTCTATTTACCTCAGCCCTACCTCTTCTGAAGAAACATCTCCAACTTCATCTAAACTTCAAACTACTCTACATGCGTCATTAAATTTACCACCTACAACTCCATTGCTCCAACCAAGAGACGCCCCTCCTGACCTTACAGCATCCATATTGCCGCTCTCGAGACGGCCAGACATTGATTCCGTTATCGGAGATAATTCTTCTACATCTTCATCAGAACACTCCACAAGTGTCCCTTCGACATCACCCTCAGTACTTCAGAATACTCCTCGTTCAGATTTAGTTACCGTATCGTTTTTACCAACATCATTTTTAGCAGTCCTTAACCGGGTAATGGTCACACCTCCATGAAAATCTACATGCCCAAATCTCGTAATGGAAGAAAGAAATGTATAAGCTTCCATATACTTAAAAGTGATACTAATACCTGTATTTTTATCCTTCTCCCGTCTACGTCTACTTTAAAAGAACGCACGATTCAATTTTTCTATCCTTTTTTCTGATACATTACGATTCCGGTTCATATTCTTAGCTTGTTTGTAGCACGCATTCCATAATTGACAGTCTTGTTCCATAACAATCCATTTCTCACGTAATGACTCCCAGCCTCTCGCCATATTGTATTTTCCCATACAGGTTTCTTCAATACTAATACATATACGTTATACTGTCTGTGTTAGTTGTTGCGTTTGGAAAACCGAATCTTTGGCCAAACATAGCGCCTTCACCTCACTGTGCTGCATTCCGCGTCCTTTTTCTCTTATTTCCTTTCCCTGCCTCTACCTCCTCTATTTCTACAGCTTCCTTTACTCTGTCATCTCGTTTGATTAATTTCAATCCCACCATCTTCATCATCTTCACTACTTATACCATTTTTTTCGTTCAATTCACGATTTTTTTCATCGCTACAAGTTTTTTTTCATGTTCTTTCCTTTCCAACATATAATTGTTCTTCAACTCCTCCGTCTCGGGTACCAACACTTCATCTATCCTGCTATCTTTTCCCCGGTTGGTAGTTACAACAAAGTCATTGTAATCATACCCGTCCAGATTGCCTGTACATTCTACCTCCAACCCACTTATCTTGTTTTTTCTAGGCTTTTTCACATACATTTATATCTATATCATGTAGATTTTCGTCTCTCACTGTCGATAGTGTCCTATTCACCACTTTAGAATTGTCATGCATCTACATATTTGTAACGTTTTCTTTCCAATGATTCTTTTCATTCCGTGTAGGTACATGAACAAACTGGTCTAGTAAATTACGTTGAACTCTAATTTATTCAATCATGTTATCTTTAGTATGGTACCACGATCCTTCACTACCGCATGTCCCTGCCATTTCTTGCTCTTTCCTTTCATTCCAAATTTCGGTGTTTCCGCTGCTTCCATATTTTACTTTATTTGCGCCATCTTTTACGTTATTTCTAGATGGCACAGCAGTTTTCCATCTTCTGTAACATTCTTCATCTTCATCATTCAATAGTTGTTCCATAATAGCCATACGGTCATTATGCTTTTTCCTCCATGATCCAACTGGTGCTATATATCCAATACCATCCGACTTGTCTGTATTCTTCATTTCTTTCCCATCACAACTCACTTCTATCTCCATATTCCTACTATTTTTCCCCTTTTCAATAATAGTCCCATGCATATCGTGACAGTCCTTATATATATCTTGGCTTTCGTCCATCAAGGTGATGCATATGAACAAATATAACGTTTGAGTTATATCCTTACTACTTCTAATCCTTTTATTCCATATCGACGATAATTATATTACCTGTTACGTAATGACATGTCAGTCTTTTCCAACATTTACCATTTTTGTAACATAGTTACATGTACATATATGTGTTCTTATAGTTTTTAGTGCAGCACATAACTTTGAACTGCCTTTGATTTGTAATTGTTTCTATGCAGTCAGTAACAATCTTATTATCACATTATTTTCAACAAATAAACAGTCAGCTTTGTTAACGTTTTGGTTACTATATGGAACCGCTTCGCACACAGGAGAATTCTGTACGTCTCGCGGTCGATAACACCACAAATCACCAATTCCACCGACTTTTGTACCTGTCCAAGTTGAAACATTCGGAAAAATCTACTTTATTCTTTTTGACACGCGGTGAATTTTTTTGCGAAATAATTCATTTTCGCAGCTCTCTTGACTAGAGATTCTCTAAAACTCCGTTGAACGTGATGTTTCGTCAACAATGACATTGTTGACGAAAATTTAGTGACAGAAGAAAAATAATATTGTTATTTTTCTGCTGTCACTATTTGTGCAAATGCCGATAGAACGACCCTGAGCTAAAGCCATATTTCTGAGAAGGCAAAGTACTATTAATTATACTAAAGCTTGAGTGTTAAGCAGCAGATCACAATATTTTCAAGAATGTTTCCTAACCCGTATCCCTGAAAAAGTATTTTTCTTGTTCCTATGACATGGGAACTAGAAAAATCCTGTAATAACACCATTACGTAAATAAAAAGAACAATGACACAAAACAATTTGTTCTCTTTGTTTTCTTTATCAACGTAATGGTGTTACTACACCAGAAATATTGCAATAATTTACTCTAAGAACATCTCTAGTTAGCGCGGTGAATTTTTTGGAATATTAGTTTTTATTTGTAAACAAGGTGGCATACAGCATGCCTGAAACAAGGACACTGTAGGCAACATTTTGTGTATTAAATAATTAAAAATGCTAAAAAAGAACGGGTAGAGAAATGAACTTTAAATGTTGAAACATGTTATATACAATCACCGGACAGGTAATGTACTGTATGTACGAACCGAAACTATGGTACGATGCAAAGAAAATACGTTTAATGTAGAAAACATAAAAATGTGAAGGGAAAAGTCATTGCGGTGAAATGAAAATGTGTAAATGGACAGAAAAAGTTTTGAAACATGTACAGCACCTGTAATTATGTATGAAATAAAACGGAATATGATTGGCCGTGAAAAGCACATTGCTGTGCTATTCGAAAAATAACGGGAATTAGTTTAAATATCTTGGAGTGCCGCTCCGTTGATGGTAAAGGTTGAAAGAATTTCTCCGCGGAAAAGAGGCAAGAACAAACCGAAATTGGAATCAAGAACAAGGAAATGTCTACAAATGGTGGCTTGACAGCGGAGTCAAAGGTGGATATTTCAAGCTGTTCGCCCAACGTCGGTCTCAAATCAATAAAGAAGAAGCACAACTGACAACGGAAAATAATTAACGTAATTATTCAACTTCAACTAGAGCGAGAACAATTACTGAAAAAGGTATTAAAGCAAATAGAAGAGAAAAAAGATATTGAGGTGTACATGTGAGGAGACAGTACGTTGGATAATACTATGGAAAGTGATTGTAACACTATGTCCAAACGAACGGTCAATTTCATATTGAGCAGGGATGTTTGCACTGACTGGACGTTTCATAACATGTTCAATGTCTCTAAATATCTATTCAACAAAATGAAGATAGACTTCATATACAATAGACTAGATGCATCGGGTACTTCTACCAGAACAGAAAATGGAAATACAACAAAATTAGAGATGCGTATACTATGTGCACTATCAGCAGTAAGATCCGGACGGTATGAAGCAGTTTTGGGAGAACATGCCAAATTGGAAGTAGAACATGTCCGGTTGTGTGTAATTCTATTTTGTCCTACAATCAACCTATACGGGAAGCATTTTTTAAACAGACGACCGTGCGGTATGGAAGAGGAAGAAATACAAAAAACATCTGGACAGAAAAGTTTTCCTTGTTCAACTGGCTTTCTCGATTGTTTTAACATGACTTCTGTACCTGCGACATGTGATACCGAAATTGGTTCAAATATTGAAGGTAGTGATCATTCCAAAAATGTTGAATGTTAGGTTGACCTTGACAAGTATTGTTGGAACTAGTACAGTCTCCCAAATGTTGGTGTTGGAGACGTAAAACCTTTAAAATCGTCGCCTTTTATTCGAGAATATTCCGTACGGATTTGACCCTTTACTTAGACAAAGGGTATAATGTAAAATAATCAGGCTTAATTCGTCACTTATTATACTTCATTGTGAATGGAATTTATCCAAGATGGCCAATCTTCATTGAAAGTACGGAAGAGGAAGATAAACCGACTGAGTTTATATATAACGAAAGTCATAATACCGTACGGAAAGTTATGAAAGATTTCATATATAACCTGAAGAAGAAATATAGGCTCGTTTACCAAAGCGTGGGAAATGAAAATGAACATGTATTCAATAGGAGAAGCATGTGTCATTTTGCATAATATCATGAACAGGGTACGTAAAAAAAAACGAAACCACGCTTGGAATTAGTGTTGACAGTACATTGAAAAAGGTGTTTTTGGAAGAAGAAAAAAATTATAACCAGTCGGAAAATAAAAGAAAATTGTTTGAAATAAAAAAAATTAAACTTCGGTCGACATATGTGTGTAGAAGAAGACGAACGTGAAAATGGAAAAAGCCATTTAATGGATGAGAAAGAACGGATATTGTTAGAGGTAGATTTAAAAAAAATGTAACCTTGACAGGTAATGGTTCGTGCATGTTCCTCGCGTAAAGGGAGAGACATGTAAACCTATGAGGATATTTAGTGAAGATATGACAAAGTAATTAATTATAACTGGAACATGATGAAAAAAGGAAAATCAGGGAATGGTAAGGAAGGTACGGGTAACGGGAACTAATCGGGCAGACTTACTGTAGACGTTGACTTCAATGATATATTTACAAAGAAATAAACGGTCTTCGTTATTGTGAGGATGTCGTATAAACCGGAACGGATGTATTGTAACGAAGGAATCAATAATAGAAGAACTACATTGTCAACAGAAAAATGGTGTCGTAGCCTGTGTAGTGGACAATAAGGAAAAATATTATCATATGATATGATTGCATGAAAAAGAATAGGAAAAAATGAAGAAAATAAATATGTATGGTACAATGAAGTGGGAAGGAACAAGTCATAATTAAAAAATATTTTTTTTAAAAAAATCAGTATTTAATAACCAATGTATCGAACCGAAGACGATGGCTCGATAGTAAAGTAACGAATATTGGGAAAAGTGACGACTTCATTATAAGCGAAAATCAACTACGACTAACGACAACCATGGTAGACAGAAACGGGCAAAGTAGATGGAATCCTTTGCCAGAAGTTGATTCCCCAACATCAATTCCCAGATTACGCAACCACGCTATGATCAACACAGCCATAGAAAGACCAAATATACCGTCATTGGATCTTACAACGGAATTACAGGTGACGGAATATGCGGTAGCGGAAAAGCAGCGTCCTACTACGATAGTAATGATTGCTGATCCATTCCGGACATCTCGAAGTTCTAACCAACAACTTGCACATAAGAATATGGTGAACGAACATCGTTATAAACGTACGGGAGAAGGAAGAAGAGCAAGACCCCCAGTTAATGTAAACCAGTACATTGCCCAATGAAAACGGGACAGGTTGTTTGGTGGTTTAAGGTATGAGGTTATGGCTGATGTTCAACCCGGTACTGGAAATAATGTGAATGATGATAACAGAGGTGGAAGAGAATCTAGACAACAGAGTTGGGCAAAAATTGGGCTCATACGGGAGCGAGTGCGTTGGGGTGTATTGCCGTTCAATCAGCAGATACAATATGGGTACGGTGTCCAGAAGAGGTCGGTTATCAGGCAAGAGCTGTGCAACTAATACATGAAATGCAGCACCGAACGGAAACATGGGATAATTTCGAAGAAGTACCAACTGTTTTGCCTCCTCCACTTCCAAGTTGGTACATGTTCGACAAGAGGGAATGTTGGGAAGAGGATGTAGCATTTGAGGCACAAATGAGACGACGTACGAAAGTAGGGAGAAAATCAAATCCGTCAGGATCAAGTTCTGCCGTCATTCCAATAATGTTAGAATGGCATGATGTTGGTGCATTTTCTATGTCAACAACATATCGACAACGTTATTACATGCTTGTGTCGTATGTAGTGGAGAAAATGGAACCGGTAGTGCTTGTGGCTGCACCATCACCTCCTTTACCGGCGCACCATCTAGATCCATTATTGTATGGAAACGAATTGTTTCAAGCGATGTATCATCAGGTTGTAAAAAAGGAAGCTGTTCAGCTATTTATTGGATCATTTCTGCAGTGTTGCCGGTACGGAATTGATGTCAGTAAACAAGCCGATCCGCGTTTAACAGCCAGTAACGATCTTGGTATACTAACACCCCTTCCAGAAATATTGATAAGCTATTGCACCGATCGGTTTTTAATTGAAATGTATTACAATTCAGATTACGATCTGAAAAAATATTACTGGCAATTGAAAGATCACGTGAAGTAGACTGGAACAAGTTGAGAAAGGAAATGTTGCACCCGTTTGCACATTACAATTGGGAAACTGGAGAAATAATTGATCTACCGAAAAAGGACGAACGTCAATATTACATTATACAAGATAAGGCAACAGTATGGTCCGTTCGGATATTTCCTGCTGTTGAAATACCAATTAAGGGAGATGTACAGCGTATGTCGATGGAAGCCTGTAAGGCAAGAGTGGTAGATAAACTGGTAAAGATGAATTATATTCAACCGCATCTGGAACATTTTCAATGGATATTGTACCGCATGAAGGTACAAATCTAGTAGATGAGGAAATTTAAGATGGTGTGTATAATGAAAGCGACGGATGGTATCAGAGAATGGTTTAAATACTTCAGCCTGCTGTTAGACAATATCAGTTTAAAATGCCTGAAAGTGTGAAAGAATTTTTCAATCAAATCCGCATATGGTTATCAATTGAGTGTAAGACAAATCAGTTGGAACTAGAAAAGAAAGAACTACAATAAACAATTGCAAATCTGCGACGGAATTATAATTATGTTTCTGCTAGATTGAAGTAAAGCTAATTGCGTCGTTAGAAGGACATAACCGAACTGGCTGCACTAACAACGAGAGTAGTACAAGCAGAGTCAAGTTTTACCGATCGTAATGTACAATTGGAACAATCTAATGTTATCCTAGAAACGTACAGAGATGCAATATCAAATATGTATGCATCATTACAACATTTTGAACATATATCTGGTTTATAAGTTAGTAACCTGGACAGCGAAATTCAAACCGCCATACGGAGAATCACACAATCATTGGTTAATTTTGGTATTGCGCAAAGACAAATTGATATGCCGGCAGCGCCATCAGCAGCACCCACGACAGAAATTGTGAATCCACCATCAAATGACGCACTTCCAGGAGAAATAGCAACTAATAATGCAGATGCATCTTAATCTTGATATGAATGGTAATGCTGTAAATGGAACATGAACACAAGTTTGGAAGTGAGCATGAAATTTATGTGTATGATGTATAAATATATACATGTTTATTGTGAACTACTTAATTTTATTGTATATATTTTTTACTGTTATTTTGTTTATTTTTCTTTCTTTTACTTTCTTATCATGTGCATACATATGGCACATATCCGTTATGTTAAAAGTGTCATAAAAATCCATCCAGGTAATGGATATTCTTCTACAATGTTATTGCAATTTATCCTATATGTTTGTATCAATAAATGAGCAATGCAAT
>JAULBU010019912.1:0-19666 GCA_032358235.1 Odonthalia washingtoniensis | reverse complement strand
TAACGGGTCCGACGGTGTCGAGTCCCGGAGGGTTGCGAACAGTGCGTCGGCTGAGAAATCCCCCAAGTCTTTGGAGTCCAATTCATTGGTTTCGTCTTCAGGTACATCTGTGTTGATGGTATTTACGTACAGGAACATCGTTTCCTGGTTTGCTTTGTCTTCTTCCTGAATGGTAAAGGTCGGAAGGTCTTCTTCGTCGGTTGCCGTGGTTTCCGCGATTGTGCGTAAACGTGACAGTGCATCAGCCTTGGTGTTGGATTTCCCAGTTTTGTATTGGATGGTGAAGTCGAATTCCGTTAGGCGCAATCGCCAGCGCATAAGTCTGCCTGATGGATCAGTGATAGTAAGTAACCAACCAAGAACTGCATGGTATATTTACACAACGAACTTCTCGTAGAGAAAGTAAGGACGGAGTATCTTTAGGGCCCATACGACAGCGAGGCATTCTCGTTCGGTTGAAGAGTACCCCTTTTCGGCTGGATTGAGAGAACAGGACCAATACCCGATATGTTTTCGTTCCCCATCTGTATGGGTTTGAAATAGTGCGCAGCCAACTTGGTAGTTGCTGGCGTCCATGTCAACCAAATATGGTAGTTTAAGTTGAGGTAACGCCAGTATTGGCGGTGTGCAGACGGCCAATATGAGAGAGCGGAATGATTGAAGCTGATCCTCGTTCAAGCTGAACGAGTCTGGATTGTTCTTCTTCAACAGCTCGTTAAGTTTTGATGCTGTATTTGCGAAGTTTGGTATGAACCGTCTGTAGATGTTGCAGAGTCCTAAGAAGGAGCGAAGTTCCGTCTTAGACGTTAGTGGTTTGGCTTGCCGGAGTGACTCCGTGTTTGTTCGATCTATTTCCAGTTCTCCTGGCTTGACAACATGGTCGAGGTACTCAAAAGTACTCGTAAAGAAATATCATTCTTAATTTTTAGGGTGACGTCGGCTGCCGCGAGGCAAGTAATAATTTTATCCACATGTTTGATGTGTTCGTCGACCGTCTTGGATTATATGATTACGTCGTCCAAGTAGATAAGACCAGTTTTCCACTTGAACTTGGTAAGGATGAGGTCCAGCGAGTTGAAACGTCGCGGGTGCGATTGTGAGCCCGAATGGCATTCGGTTGTATTGTTATGTTCCCGCATGACAGATGAATGAGGTTTTGTGCTTGTCCTCTGGTCTGATTGGGATCTGCCAGTAACCAGAGTATGCGTCCAAGGTTTTTAATATCTTGGCATCCCGAAGTGAGTCGATACACTCGTCCATACGAGGAAGTGGGTAACTGTCTTTTACGGAAGCTTGGTTTAGCTTCCAGTAGTCGATGCAAAACGGAAGTTTACCATCTGTTTTATGTGCGAAGAGGACTAGCGCTGCCCATTCGGAATAGGTGGGTTCGATAACTCCAGCCTTGAGCTGCTTGGTAACCTCGAATTGTTCGAGTTCCCTTGTTTTGGGGCCCGCTCGGTACGGCGGTGATTTGGACGGTCTTGTGCCGGGTATGAGATCAATTGCGTGCTGTGTGACGTTGATTTTCCCCAAACGTTTCGAGCCATATTGGCTCGTGTTTCTTTAACATGGTCCTGATGTCGTGGTGGCGTTCCTCGGGTACTCTGAGCGGTATGTCTTCCGCTTTTAATGGCATCTCGTCTTGTTCCATATGCAACTATAGAAGATCTGAGAGATGTTTGTTGATCAACGCCGGGTCTCTAGCGGATTTCTGACGCTTCCGAAACATGGAAGGTGGTTGTTTGGATGATCCTGACTCGGTGTGGTCAAATTGGCTGTTTCGTGAACAATCGATGATGGGGAAGAAGAGTCCCCAAGTTTACTAGGTAAGCTGCCGGGCACTTAGTTGTATACTAAGCGGCCGGGGGTGAAAGAACAGCACTGTAAAGCTGTAATTTATGCTACATAAAAAGATACAAAAACAGTCACCATCAACAATCAGCATCGTGGCTTACTGGTTGGGAGTCCCTTTGCTAGACGAGTGGTTGCCAGTTCAATCCCCGGCGGGTGCACCTAGGAACGGGGCCCGTGTCGTGCAGGGTAGGGTCAGCATCGCCCTTTGTGGCGATGCCGCTTTTTCTGCCTTTGGTGGCCCGGCCATATGGCAAGTTTTTTTGGCTCAGCGGCCTCAGATGCCACGTGTTCAGTGGCACAAAGGAAACGATATGCGAAATATCGTTACATGTATTCAGCAGAACATGTGCAATGTATTGTTTTTCGTTGTAACAACTTGCGTTTTTTTCAAAAATTTCCTAGTGGAAATGAAGAAAACCCCAAAATTAATTATTTAATTTTTGGGAAAAACAATCTCAAAAACGAAATATTTAATTTTTGGCGATTCTTTAATTTTCACTTGGAAACTTGACGTACAGTAACTACAGTCGATTGTGGTCCGTTTCTGTTGAAAATTATAACGAAATTTAAATGGTGCATAGATCTGTGAAGTGTACCGAAATTGAGGGAATTTACTTTGTAACATACCGTTCCGATATAATGAGGAGACGTGTAACTGGAAATTCGGGATCAAGTTCAAAAATTTCATATTTGAGCAAGAGAAAGTAAATCAATTTGAATAGGACTATAATGCGTCACTGATTATCAAAGTTCTCTACTTGCATGTTTGTTAGAAAATTTGAGCAACGGAAGAAGAAGTCATTCACAATGACACCACGTGAATCTCTTTGTAGGAGATTAAAGAGCCCCGGGTGTATGGTAACGATGTTGTTGTTGATAGTGTTGCAGAAACCACAGAACCTTTTCTCCTACAGCCAAACAAGCTCGAGTCAGTCGGCACACTAGTGGACTCAGTAGAGGTCGCAGAAAAATAGGAAAAGGTTCGTGGAAGAGGAATAGAATGCAGTTCAAAATATCATGGCGTAAATGCAGAAACAACCAGTGTCAGAGAAGAATGAAAGCAGATCCCCAAGAAACGGTTGATTGAAGACCATTTTTGAGCAAAGGGGATATGCAAGCCTTCTTTAAAGATGAATTTGAAAGAGACCGGAGCGGCCAGGAGAAAGTCAAATCAGATAAACGTGATATACGGGAAGTTATTAGGAGTAATATGGATAATGAGAAGGACAAGGAATTTTGGCGTACGGGTAAGATAGAACAGTTATGTATGAATGGTTATGAGCCCCACAATGAAAAGTACAGAGAGAACATGGAAACGCATGAAAACATTGACGAAAGTTTCAGTCTTCAACAGAGTACCAACATCGATAATTAAGATGACTGAGAATATTTGACGTTGTTCAAAAATGCAGTTGGTAATTCCGTTGTGAATGCATTTCTTGGATATATTTCGCACAAAGAAAATGGTGGCATTGTTGGCGATACGATAATGACCATTGATTGGTTAGATTCTTGGATTGTAACAGTTGTTAAACTGCTAATTGTTGAAGTGCAGAGGGGGTAGAAGGAAGAAAGAGTTTAACAGTGTATATTATTCCAATCTTAAACAGTCGACAGAACAAGAAATTGGTTGTACCAAGAAATATGCCGAGAAATGGCATGGAGAAGAGTTGAAGATACCGGAATGTGGAAACGGCAATTATACATACCAAATGATGGAGATGGAACGGGAGGCTCCGATTGTTCTAAGGCATCCAAATCATGATTGGAGTTTCATTGCCGTCAGATCGAAGTGGTTCGAAAATTGTATTGGAAATGACGTTGGAATTATTCACGACTGTTACCTCGAGGAGATAGTGAGCAATTGAACGGAAGGAATAAAGCTGCAAAAGGAACATATTGAAGGAGAATTTGATGATTCCGAAGAGTTAGAAAGTCAGAGTGTTTCAGGTCTTGTGAAAATTGTTGTTTCTGAAGGAACATTGTTCGAAGGACATGTATGTAATGTTTAATTATACATGTTGCCCTCAATTGTATCGTAACATTTTATGGTCAATAATTTTGTTCAATTGTAAGTCATGATCTGCGGTGAACCGTGCAGTCTGACTGTAGAAACGATTACCATACAGATGATGGTATGACCATCGAAGTTGTTCTGTAAATGGATATATATCGAAATGTGACCGTACGACATGTACGGAAGAAGGGTGGTTGATTTATTCTCACTGATAGAGATTGCCCACCGCAGCATGGTCATAACGACTTTGACGTTGGAGACAGTGGTTCGCCTGGATATTTTAAAATTACAACCGCCGATGAAGCTATATCTCTATGGATTGCACAGGGTCCCACTGGTATGTTAATTACAGCGAAGAGGAAAAGAACTTTTAGCAAACATCCTGGAATTGGAAGAAATTAATATCCCTTGAAAATCTATTTTCATTGGACACGCTATGTGCAACATGCTGGTGTGGGATGGAGTGGAAGTCATGCTTTCAGATATCATATGTATATCATTCCCGAAGATAGTACCTTTAGAGACGCCATTTCATATGCGTTTGGTCGGTCATTGCGGCGGAGAAGTGAACCTCGAATTATGAATGTTTCACAACACTCTTAATGCAGGTAGTTATGAAGATGATAACGAAGATGATGATGGTGATGATATGGATTAAGAATATGCAAAAGTGATAATGCAACCACTTGGTTAAATACTGTGCTGCCCGGAATACTATCCTTTTTTATTGACCTCACAATTTTCTGGTAATGTCTGGAACGGTATAGTAAAATGTACACCATTGTTATATAGAAACAGTAAAGACTGTTAAATTTTATGATTTACTATCTGTAATTCCCTTCACGTTGTGACATTCCGCAGAGTTGACAGCTGCTTGAAATATCAACAACAGCAGGTAAATTAAAATTACCATGTCGTAAATAATCATTTCAATTTGAAATTATTTAACAATTTCTATTTTTGAAATTGAAATTGTTGTCAAGCTATAAATTTTTGTAGAAAAACATTCTACAGTGAAGTTTTTGCAAAACTTCCCCATCCAGCTGGACAACAATTTTCAATTTTTTTCAATTTTCAAAATTATAAGAACGGTTGCTACCTCCCGCTACTTCAATCTATCACCATCCAATTAGACAAAACTTTGTAGAGAAATTACACGAGCAACAATGCAATATGACCGTATGCTGTTTTTTGAAAGGACTGAACGGTTGGTTGAACAAAGTATGACAAAGAGAAAGAAGCTTTTTCTTGAAAACGCAGAGTAGTACGTAAATTAACCTGTAATGAATCTCCAGGAAATGACTATAGCAGCAGGACTGTGAACATTTACTAAGATTATTTTTCATTCCCTTTCCTTTTCAAGCATTAGTACTTACTTTCCTTTTTAACCATTAACACTGTGTTGGGAGATACGCTGTCGGGGTCCATGAGGCGGGCGCTATCACAGACGACGAGTACTGAGAAACAGGACATTCAATTACTCGGTCACAACTAGGAATACACACACTACTTTGTTCATACAGAAAGTAGATAGACCAAAATATCTACTTCCTGCATACACGTGTGTTTCATTTTAGAGTCAAACCCCAAATCTTCACCCCCCGAGGATTTCTGCTCTGGATCCGCTTTTGGTGTTCTTCATCAGTATAAGAGCACCATCAGCGTCATTCTCATTTAGTTTCTTTCTTTTCCTCCCTCACTTTTACTTACAATTATTAAACTCTTAGTTTCATTAGTTGTTTCCGATTTGGTATTTCCACACAACCATGAAGTCACCAAACTCGTATTGATACGAGTCTCCCTTTTGTTCCTTTCTTTATCCTCGTCGTACAACTATCGCTGTCCGCCTAGTTCTAGAACTATACTTTGCTATCCTTCCCCTTTAGGCTACCGTCCCCTATTTACTGAACTTGACCCAATCTCCTGTCCCCATCCTTACTGATATCTACCTCCCTAATTGCATGCACTACAGTCCGCTTTACTCATTACCAAACCACCTCACCTTCTCACACACAGAAGCTTACACCTACCCCATATATGCATATCACAGTACACGTGTTTTTTCCCCAGAAATTTTGACAACCACACAATCACCGATTCACATGCACATACACCAACTGTAGAGTGCTATTAAAGTAGTTGATTGTCCAACAACTCGCACCTTCCATCGAGTCTACCGACACAGTTCGACAAGTACGGACTTGACTTCATCATGCAGATTTATCACATGGTTAAGCTGCGTTCGGATTTGTCCTCTGCGGACGCTTCCGCGTTGTGGATACAGACAAAATTATCTTTCTGTATAGTTTTAATACTTGGTGCCCATAGGGCGGGGGCTATCGCAGAGAATGGATGAAAATTTGGCTTTATCATGTAACATATTAATCACATGGTGTTGCTCATTTTGGATTTGTCCTCTGCGGTGGTTTTCGCTTTGTGGATATTAACACCAAATCTCGCTGTATAGTTTTAATAGTAATAAAACTATACAGCAGGATTCGGTGTCAGTTTCCACAACGACTAGTAGTCGGGGTCCATGGGTGACAACTTGTATTCTATGGACCCCGGCTACTATTCTGTACATGATCACCACATAGATTTGTTGAACAAAACAATGTGGTGATCATATACAGGAACATGTTAAGAAAATGGTAAGAAGAGAGGAAGACGGCCCTCTTGATGAAATGTTGGACAAAATAATTAATGCGTTCGTTCCACCTGATGACTATGACATGAAGAATGAAGAGTTAGAAAATTTATAAAAACTTCACAGAATGGTGCAGTGAAACAATGTTCTCCTTTTTACACAGCAGGACAAATAGCACGTCTTCTATTCAAAGACGTACACGAAAACCCCACTGTTTCAACTTCTGGAATTTCATAAATAGTTCAGGCGAAGGGAATCTACAGTCGACAACCTTTTCATAGACACTACAGTGCCGTATGTGATTCTCATGTATCAAATTTCCAAAAACAGGCGAACTGACATGATCCAGACTGCTGAATTATGGGACATAGAAAATGACAAATCATACCACAATTAGTTTACTTTCGTACCATCTATTATGTGAAGAGTCTGTTCGGCACACTGTCAGGGTATTGCATCAAAGTATTATGGTATCACCTTTGAAGTAGTTTTTTATGATGGCAACAATCATATCGCCACTATTTGTTCAAATTTTCAAAAATTCAAGAATTCTAAAATTCTAACAACTTGTCAAAATTTTGGAATTTTGGATTAAATGCTTTGAATCTATTTCATTTATTATATGTAATCTATTGAATAAACTACTAATTGAGAATAGTCGATTTAATTGTTGGCTACTACAAACCAATCTTTACCATGACACAGAATCATGGTCCCCACCGTATGTTATTTCCAACATCGTTTCAAAAACCAACTGATATCCAACAACAATGGTTACGAAAACATTTGTATGAAATATCAGGTATTCCACATATTCCACGAACATATTTACTAATTCAAACGACATTCAATAGAATGGTACAAGAAAAGGCAACGATTACAACCAGCAGGGACAGTAACAATTGGTTGCACAGGTCGGGGGAAGGGGCTCCATCCGTTGCGATCCATGGGTCACCCACAGGCACCAGCGAAGTCGATAAAGTACCATATACAATAGTCAGCCCTGATGTAATAGAAAGGTCTATGCCTGCCGAAAAATGAGAGATGTGTCAGCTGTCGTAAGCCAATTATTGGCAGTTTTAGATGACATTGGTTCTTCTGCTGTCGGCAAGGTTATCCAGTTGCTTAAAAAATAAACGTTCAATGTAGACATTGTTCGTAACGAAATAAGCAGTTTGAAGCAATGTATATCAATTTTCGACAAAATAGTCACTCAGAGTCTAATGGATCATGGTTTCCAAAAAGTTGAGGTTCCATACAGCACTGATTAGTACGATAATAGAAAGACACTTTTTCTTCAAGAAAAAGTCATTGAGATCTCAAGTACAGAAATGAGTGTGGTAAATGAGAATGACGTGAAATTCAGACCATGCTACAACGAACTAGACCGCGCATATGTTTCTAATCCGCTGTATTCACAATTCTTCACACACCTGTACATGCCCATAAGAACAAAGATTATGTGTAGTGAGTCTTCTTCAATTGAATGGAATCATAGTAGAGTTATAATGATGACGTCTTTTGTTGGAATGTTAAAGATATATACAGATAAAACAGCAAAATCTCTAAAGTCGCTTTCGTTAATTGGATATCCCGGAAAAATCATATTTCTTAATATTTCTGTTGAAACAAGACTTTTCCTCATAGATCACGGATATAATTTGGTTGTCTTCCTTCCTGTAGACTCACAAGGATCACAGTCACAGCGGGATGTAGAAAAGTTATCCTTCAACGATGATGCAGATATTGATGATGTTATTGCCATTGATGTCCATGTACCACTGACCTCTTCGTCATGGGGAAGAGTTGATAAAATGGTTTCTTTGCATAAAGAAATGACTATGATTAGTAAGCAGTTAGTCCAAAAGTCTTTGGAAGGTTGAAATGTTTCAACCAAAACCAATGTGATATGGAATTGTTTCCCTTTTATAGTTTCATGCTGCTGTGATATATCCGAAAGTAAAGACATACCAGGAGTTTTACATAATTTTACACCGAAAAGTCTAGGCGTGAGATGCTTAGGAACCTCACGGGACTTCAAAAATGGAACAATGTCTGCACCCAGAACTGTTGACTACGTCAGAAGTAAGGGAAGTGAGGTTTCTGATTTATTCAAATCATCAAACTTAGCATCAACAGCACCACAAAAGATGCTCCCACAGAAAAAAGCTCAAGAAATACAGGGTATTTCAACTGTTCCGTGGATCCCATTTTTGGAAACTTTACAACAACACGTCTTCGTCTTCTTCTTCCAGGATTGTTTTCAATGTTTATTTACGTATGAACCATTGCACAACCTTCATCTCGGTACATCAAAGGAAATTAAGACATGTTCCATGACATATCTTTCAAATTCAAATTTGGTTATGCAAGGCTTGAAAAAACGCAGAAACGGAAAACATTTCGGCCAGTGCGCACCGATTTATTATGGGCTTGAAATTTACTTATAGCTGCAATAGAAAATCAGTTTAGTGCTCCTGGTTTTCGTGTTGACTTCTAATCAAAAGATAATTCACAGCAGCTGAATGGTTTCTTTCTAAATACGTCCATTCGAGGGATGTTAGAGGGTAAGGATTATATATGCTTGGATATAATTTTCCCATTTTTGGCAGCACATATAGATAGGGTTACTGGTTATCAAGATGATTCACCTCTTACAGCTATTTTCACAAGTTTCACAACTTTAATGCAAGATTTTATTTATGACACACCTCGGATGGTAAGAGGAAACTATTGCTGACATTATAAAACAAATGTCACTTCTTAAATTGCAATGCATAGGAAAGGTTTAGGAACATTGTGATAACGGAATTCATACATTGAAGTTCCGTTTACTAGAACAAGTCGTAGAAGATCTCTCCAAATTTGGAAGTCTTAATATAATTGATGGTTCACCTTATGAGTACGCCAATAAATTCTTTAAGAAATCATATAGTTCAACTTCGAAAAGAATTGCAACATGAATGGATGAAACTGTAAAAATATGGGACCAACAATAGCTTCTTAACGGCGTAGTTTGAAGAATGATGCGTTTCTTAACAATAGTATCAAACCGAGTTTTACACAACATTCAACAGAAAAGGCGTCTCCAGTACATTCCAGTCAACATCGACCAAAACATTTTGTGTGCGATGAGGTATTGGTTTCATTGCAGTAAATAGAAGCCATGACATGAGGAAAGGAGCAATGGAACGAAGCTACAAACCAAGTTACCCCTCCTATATTCATCAATTTATCACATACCTGTCTGAAACTCTTCACTGATTACCTGTCTGAAAGCCTTCACTGATATCATTAGTAACTATTTACTAGATAATGCACATTTTGTTTGCGGATAATCAAATTGCTGTTTCTTTCATCAAGTAGGGGTATATAATTGGAGGTAACATCTCCACTCTGATACAGTATGATAGTGTTATAAATATTGTGCATTACCGTCCCGCCAGAACACCGTTGAAAGAGGGAACGGATTCTTGCAACTACAAAATTTGGCCCTAGTATGAAAACTAGGAACAGATTCGTTCTTGTCGAGGGAGGTGATAGAAATAATCCTGTTTACTATATCGTAAAAGTGCTACTTTTATTCCACATAAAGACGTTTCACACAAAGTTCAAGAAAGAAATAGATTTCGTTCAATATATGGAATTCACTCAGCCTTTGGGCAACGTCGACAAAATTCTGAACTGCGAATGATTGCGTTAGTAAACACCTGACGAAGTGGACTACACATTACCCCGTGACATTACAACATCTATGGAAAACATTTTGGAGACAGGAGAGTGGTACGGTATTATTGATGTTGATACCAGTTGTTTATCAATTCATGTGCTCAGGTCTAATTTTGAAATTGATTCTTTTACCGAACAATTACCATGGACAAAGCAGCGGTTCTATATTAATCGTTTCTACAGTGAACATCATTCGCTAAAGTGTGAAGAAATAGAAACAGAAGAAGACAATTTCCGCACATGTCATCGTAGTGGACATTATTTTATTTAAAAGAAAATTTTATTTCCTACTAAGGTTACCCCTTCTTTCAATTTATTTCACTACTTTCTTCACCTTCGAATATATTCCTATGAACGTGTCCTTCTACATATGAAATTCCACGTTTTTTAACACTTTTCCAATCGGATGCTATTTATGCGATGTAAGAGTCATGTATAATTCCAAAATTCTGTTCCATTGTATTGCCGAAACAAATGCGAGTTTACAGCAATAAAATGTTTCTTCGTACTATTAGCCGATAAAATTATTGTGGCTTTACGTTCCATTTATTTAAGACTACTTTATTCTTCATCCACTTCACAATCTCGAACCTTTAACTGTTCGGGCTCCCATTATTCTACAAATAATCTTATTTTTCCAATTAACTGTTCAGTTGCTAGTTTCACAAATTTCAAATACATTTTGCTGAATTCCTGTTGATGAAGCCCACCACGGTATAGTTCTACAGTTAATAATGTCACGCAACTATAAATCCACGCATCTACGCGAGAAATAGTCATGGTAGACCATTCCACAATATTTCCTTATTCTTCGTTCGGTATGTATCCCATGAAATCATGAAAAATTGCAGGACCAATTTTGTTATGAAACAAATTCAACTTCTCTTCTTCCTCCTCGTAAATTCCTGCATCAGGTTCTGCTGCAGTGCATTCTTCATGTAACTGCATATCAACACATTTGGCAGTGCGCCACCACGCCATGTCAAATACCCCGTTTCTATTTTTCTCAAAAATCTTGCTCTTCGCGACATCTATTTCCATGTTCTTTCTTTCTTTTGCTCCAGATTCTTTCAACTTAAACCTCGCCATTAACGAAACATATCCAAGTGCTTCAAACAATCTGTCCTTTGCAACTCTCTTTCATGTAGTACATAAATCAGATAGCATTTGCTGTAATCGCGACTCTAAAGTACCAAGTTTGGAAAACTCTTCTACAACATCATTTTTCAATAATTCAGTTAGATAGATTTGTAAGCTTTCTCCACATGACAGTTCCAGTCGGGGTAAAGTGCAGATAATATATTTCTAGCTGTTGATAGAGGGAACATATAAATCCTTGCCAGTTGCAAAGGAAATGGAACGGAGTTGGAACTATCGTTGATCCGTCAACACGTTTGATTCCACTTTCCAGCACATTTTCTGAGGTATTGGTCCAGTTTCATACATTTCCATCCATATTTGGATCCAACTAACATGTTCCCTTACATACCCACTTCTTCATTCTTTCGTCAACTGCAAGAGTAATTCCTAAATATCTCGTAGGTAATTCATTGATCATCCAGCCCACATATTTTATACTGCTCTTGTTGTTCACAGATATTTTCGGAACAATTCCTTATTTAGCACGTGTAGGCTCGAACAGTCCCTTTCTAGTCGATATTTCTTACTTCGAATTTCATAAATTCAGATTGAAGAGATTTGGTTCAAATATCTTTCTTCAACAATTCATCGGCTTTTTTAGTACACGATGACTTGAACTCATTCATGTTAATAGATATTCTTCTATTCTCATTTGTCAATTTACGGACGTCTTCTTCCAGTTTTCTATTTTATTCCATGTTTGCTTCTTTCGTTGGAAAATCTAGGTCGTTGACGAGACTAACTACTTCTGCAATAACAGGATGGTTCCTGGACTGTTCTGAATGAAATCACTCACTGTCCTAGAATCCATGTTCTCAGTACTACAACTGTCCAACCCATTACTGTTGGATGAAGAAAACTAGGACGAGTACTGCTTACTCTGCTAATACCACCACTTCTGTTTCCACGACGGCCACGGCCACGGACCTTACCTTTCGTTTGACCGCGACGTAAAACAGGAATTTCTATAGATGCATTGAATGTACATCCTTCAACTTCCTGTTCCGAATCATCATTTCCATTACTGCGATCAAATTTTGCCGTTTACAACGGGGGTTCTGAATTCTGCAATTTTTTCTTTGTCAGCCTTTGGAAAGATTGTTCCAATGTTGCCTTTTCCGGTCTTTGTGTGGGTTCTCTTCCTCGCCTACCATTTTCCATATACGATTTACGATCAATGCCTTTTCGGCATATCCTTGAAAATTACTTATATTTTCTTGAAATACCTTCTGATATGATTAACAAGTTCAATTATATTTTTATACGAAGTGTAACGCCTTTACAAATTGTTGTTTTCATCAAAATATTACAATTTTTCACTGCACATTTTTGTCCAAGTGGAGTTCGTTTTTGCAAAACATTTGTTTTCTAATTTTTTGCAGCGAAAAAGTGGAAATAGAATTTGGACAAAATTGTTTCTGATTTCAGTACAATAAAAAAATATTCATTTCCAAATAGATCCCCATCAATCAAGATCTCAAGAGACTGCATCATGCATATGATACAGCCTTAACACAAATCAAATATACAAATTCAAGCAATGTAAAAAAAAACAATTTGAATCTGTTGCTTACAGTATGCGAATTATTTACATAAAAACTCATCATGTTCATTTCATAGTTATCGCTGGTACCAATAGGCAAATAAAAAGAAGCACTGTGAAGTAGTTATTCAATAAGATGCGGTAGTATTGGTTTCTAATACTTTTATTGAATGCAATGAAACTATCAAACACAAACAAGGTGTTACAAATAGTATTAATTTATAATTATCTAACAAAATACCTGTTGGAACAACACACGCGTAAATAACTAAATAGAAAAATAGGTTCCTTCACATTTCCATACAACTACCACCAGACATTTCATTCTTCATTTCACTTTCATTCCCGACAATTTCTTGCAATTTCAGCAGTTATCTTCTTACAGTCTTCAAGGGATAGAACTTGCGATGGAAATAATCTTGAATCGAAGTCACGGTCTCGGATAATGGTAATCACTACCTCGACCTCCTTCTTTCCAACAAGGTACTATAACATACTTAACAATACAGCCAACGACTTGTTCAAAACACCCGATTTGGCCTTTTCTATTTCCTCTTCCAGATCACTTGCTGACAATGAACATGCTCCAGCGCCTTCAGATTTAATTACCAGATTTTTTCGTGCACGATGTTTTCAATCTGTTTCTTCCATTATAATTCCAGGGTTTTCTTTTGAACTGTTCTATTAAAATAAACAATTGTGGTCAGGAAACTTTTATGTAAACAAGAAATAAGTTTAAAGGCAATGATAAGAATATAGAACAGAACCATTTCATAATGAATTATATTGTATTGCAAAACTCAGTTGGGTATTTCAAAGCCAGTATCATTCATCAGGCTGTTTTCACTGTCAGCATCATGGTATGATTGGCTATAGGTAACTTACCGTTACATCTACGATTCATTTTTTAATTTATTTTCAAAGTCTTACGTTTTATTTATTTTCTGTGCTCTTACTCTCGATAATTAATTGAATACTAATGTTGGAGTTTTCATTGACAGGTATACATGTTTAAAGTCTCAATTGAATACAGTACAGCCGTTACATGCCCTCAGTGCAAGATCATGGCGCGTAGTTCCTTTCTCAGTTTCTTCATATTTAGATTAAATAACAGTGAAAACCACATGATATTGTGTGAAATTGGCACATAAATTTCAAATTATTAACTAATATAAATTATTTAGAAATTTATGTGCCCTTTTTACACAATTCCATGAAACGTTCTTCACCCATCCATTTCTCACGTTCGTCATCATCCCCACTCTCTTCATTCACCCATCTTCAACTACAACCGATCAACTTTCAAGAAAGCGCGTGCCGCGATGACGGTTTCGACGTTCGCACGCAATGAGTATCTTAGTAGACACTGACAAACAATATGTCGTACTTTTCTTCTTTGTTCTTAGTTTATAATAACATCCACATCCCAGACAGTTTAATATACATTTATACTAACATGATTTCTATAAATATTATT
Source organism: Odonthalia washingtoniensis (assembly GCA_032358235.1). Taxonomy (NCBI): domain Eukaryota; phylum Rhodophyta; class Florideophyceae; order Ceramiales; family Rhodomelaceae; genus Odonthalia; species Odonthalia washingtoniensis. The sequence goes on along the minus strand of JAULBU010019912.1, from coordinate 5,259 downwards.
TCTTTCCTGTTTTCTTTACGTTAGATTATCGTGGCATGATGCTACGTAATGTATTGGGAATCTTAGTGGTCACCGACAAAAGGTATGTTCTCTTTTACTTCCTGGTTCTTATTTTATACAAATATCCTCATCTTAGACTGTTTAATTTACATATTTACTAATATGCTTTATATAAATATTATTTACTTTTTTCCATGTTAGAAAATAAGCATGGCTTTTCTGTTAGAACTGATGGAACGCAATGCGTATTTTACTCGACAGTGACAAAAGGTTTGTTTTCCTTCTTATTTTGGTTCATTTTTCATAGAAATATCCCCATTTCATATTGATTGATGTTCTTTTTACTAACCTCTTGTTTAATTTTTACAATTCGTTATGTAACTTCCGGTTATTAACAGGTTTACATGGCGTTTGCTTTTGGTGGTTGTTATTATTTTCTTTGTTATAGGTTACTTTTCCTGTATTGAGTGCCTGTTCGACGTGATGGAACGCAATGCGTATTTTACTCGAAGGTAACAAAAATGTTTGTTTTCCTTCTTATTTTGGTTCATTTTTATACAAATATCCTCATTTCATATTGTTTGATATTGCCCTTACTAACCTCTTGTTTATTTATTATAATTAGTTATGAAACCTCCGTTTATTAACAGGCTTACATGGTGTTTTCTTTTGGTGGTTCTCATTCTTTTCATTTCTTTCATATAGTTTACTTTTCCTGTCACTTCTCCTCTTCACTGTATTTTTTACTGTTCTGTTTTTGTCGTTATTGCACCTCTTTGTGCTTTTTCATTGCTATATAGCATGATATTATTACTATTAAAAATATATAGCACGAATAATTTAATTGGTATACATGTATTGCAATGTATATTGCACATATTTTGTATATCAAATATCATATAGCATCACATTATTTCTATATTACACCGAAGATACGGAATAATGGATGTATACGTCTATGGTTTACATGCACTTTTACGTTCAATACATGTAAAACATCGTGAAAGTACTATCTACCGTAAACTACATTGTGGTAGAGTTTTGTGAAGTATTTATTCACTTTCAGGTACAAAATGTGTAGTTCCGGGCTTAGATTACATACATAAATTATTTTAGCAAATGTAGAAATTTTTTCATGGGCCATCCGTTATTTTTGCAAAATGTGGAAGGTGGCCCGGACTGTTCTTTTCAATTATTTTCCACTGTCCGTAACTATTTGTGTATGCAACATTCACATTTCATACACTGTGTGTATGCCCAGGTAAATGCCCCGTCCATTTTATTTTCAAAACGGGTAGATTTTCATGTAGCTACCGTCCGTAGCCATGCACATGCTGTATAATAGTGGATGTAACCTACAAAATTTTCCAAAAGTTCAATTAAGTAGTGCCTGGTATATCTACCCAAAAACTACGTCGTTTGAATGTAGGCATTCAGTGCCGAAAATACAGACGATGAAAGGGAATTCGGTCGCAAAATTCCCATTCGGCCATCTCCCAAGACAGGACTCAACTTGAGTACCCTTGAAGGAGATAGGAGGCTTGGGAGACGTAATGGGTGAGGTTACAATACAGATTCCATTTAACAAGCTCGGAATTATAATTGACGTTGAATTTGCGGTAACGAAAAAGGAATGTCCTTCGTTTCTGTCAAAAAGAGACATGCTACACTAACACATAGATAACAACCTACAAGGCATTCACCTTCATGTCACCAATTCGAAAAAGACACTCGTATTGAAGAACTACTTCTTCATCCATAGGTGGTCATCGCATGGCACACCCTACGCATTGTACAGCCGAAGGTGACCTACGCAGAATCCATCGAGACGAACATCCGTCCGTTAAAGCAACTTACCACCTTCTTTGAAGAGAGCGACCACGGGAAACAACCCCCAGGATCCAAGAAGGAGATTACCAAGATCAGTGAAGATTAGAAGACCTTTCAAGAATGGTCCGACCGTTCTTGACAGGTCTTGCAATCTTCACTGACGTGGTAGTTGAGTCAACCACCACGTCGGTTTTGTCTAACAATTGGCACGGAAAAATTACTGTTTCATGACCACGTTCTGGTCGATACCATGTATATCAATAATAGATCAATTATCCACATGGTAGCTGAAACAACACATTCAACTCCGCATGCCTCCCGCGCAAATAATCCTCCGAAAAGATCTGGAAATAAATAAAGGAACTGTGGATCCTCACATACATGGGACCACCAGACTTCCTGATTGTCGACCAGGGTTCATCGTATTTATCCAAATAGATGACTCATAAAGTTGAGGCCGCCAAAATAAAGTTAGAAGAACCGCCAATCGGGAACCCATGCTCGATCGGGATAGTAGAATGATACCATGCGCCATCAAAAAGAGCATAATTATAAGGACAACTTTGATCAAGAATGATGTCAGCTATGATGAATGTTATAATGAGCCGGAACCTTCCAGCTCTCAACGCCTCGGGAATCCTCTCACTCTGCGTGGAGGTATTTTAGTCCCTTAGGTAGAAAGCAAGACTTAGTGCGTAAAGTCTTGGTTAAGCTCGTTTGAAAGCTTCACTCGTCCGGAACTCGTTTTTTCGCACTCTGAAAAAACACTCGTTCATATGAATTTGCTATACCGCCTTCTTTTCTAGGATGGCAGTGTTTTATTCTCTTTTATACTATTAGCGCTTGTGTTCCACCTTCCTCCTTTCCAGTGTCAGTCCCAAATTCGAAGGACATGCGTTTAGTGACAGGTGTGATTCTGTTGTCAGCACGTGTTAGGTATTTATCGTTTTGTCGGTTTCTTAGACTCGATTGACTTGTTCCACGTGTACTAGAATAATGTGGTTACATCATTATTTAGTGTTTATGTTATATGACCACGTGTACTACAATTATGTAATTGCATAATGAATTATTGTTTACCACGTGTCATATCGTGTGATTTCATTTTGTTTCAAGTGCCAGATCATCTCCTTACAGTATACACATTAAGTTGGCTGCATTTTTTGTATTCATTATCGCCACGTTGTGTGGTGCAAACATGTCACCTACATGTTGCAAATGTCTCCAAATGGCAGTATATGCGGCAAATATGACAATGGGGCCTGATGGACTTTGCCCAATGTTGCTCGTGTTTGGCACCTTACTATTCCCTGCCAGACAATCCCCATTTCTGTCGAATCGTCTGAACCATTCGAGACATGGGCGAGTGGTGTGCGTCATACAGGCCGAGGATGATAATGAGGAAGAAAGTGTAATAATACTATATGATAATGAAGAAGAAAGGGTGAGATACTATATGATAATGAAAAAGAAGGGTAGTAATACTATAGGATAATGAAGATGATGGCCATAAACACTGTATGACGAATGGCGATGATACCATAGCATAAATGGAGATAGGTAAGATAACCCAAAAGGGGAGAAGGGAAGATACAGGTTGATTTGCAAGGAAAAGGAGAGATGAAGGGAAGAAGAGCAGATGTATATCGAGTTGCAGGGAAAGGGAGATCCGGATAAAATGATGGATGTAGTTGAATTGTAGGAGATACGATAAAAGATGACGGTGATGGATGGATGAAATAATAAGATGTCGAATCACCCGACCAAACTTGGATAAAAACGACCAAACGATTTTGCGTATGTAGTGATATGTATATATGTATATGTATATATGTATGTATATATATATATATAGTGACAGTAGTGTGGCGTCAACTTTGGACTATCTCATGTTGAGATTTTTAATGTAACGAAAAGGAAAAAATAGCGATATTATACTGGGTTATACCGAATAGGAGCATACCAGCAATATCAATAATAATGTCTATAGTGGGAGCTAAGTATGGAATTGTTAAATGTTAACAGAAGCCTATGCTAAGTTGGGCTATCCTGTGTGGATGTGTGAATCGTTCAAGTGGTGTATGCAGTACAGGGGAGCTGTACTAATTACTAAGTTTCTTTAATTTAGTGAATCGCTAATTGTCTAGCGAAGTGGTTAAATCTTGCCGTCCCTAGATGGATTTAAGAAATACTATCATGATATCGTTAGAAATATACTTCCGACTGTGGTCTTGCAGTCGGGGACAATGTTGTCACTCGTTTGTTACGAGTGGGAGATTGGTCCGTGCTATCAGTTGCCGATGGTTAGATCGATTGAGGTGCTTTGGTTCTGAGTATCCTCTTCGCCGGGTTTGAAGCTGGTATGGCATGCGTGCTGGTGTTTCTCTTTCTGGGTTTTCGTTAATGTCTAGCTTTTTATTAAATTTCTCCACGTTGGTGGAGTACGGTATATATACTATGTAGTGGTCGATTCCAGTCGAGATTGAATGGAACGGATACACGTGTAATATTTACAGTCGGTAAATTAGTAATCTCGAACTTTGAATCACTTTGTTTTCACATACGTGTGATTCGTTAATTGAATGGCATTTCTGCTTCTCATTAATGATTACCTAAGCTGTATACCATTTGTGTGTATGCACGTTCGAACAAATCGTCGTATTGTAATTTCCTTACAGTGTATATATGTTAAAGTCGTTTATACATCACGATTCTTATCGTTGTTTTTATTCTTTTTTGCTGAAGGTTAACTATCGTCTCCTCGTCGACGAGGACACGATAGTTAACCTTCATCGATACGATAGTTATCGGCGTTTCATCATCATCTCTTCGTTGTCATCGACGATTCATCATCATCGCGTCGTCATCATCCTCTCATCATCACTATCTCATCATCATCATCTCATCATCATCATCTCTCTCATCAACGCTTCTCGTCTCTCGTACTTCGGTGTCACGCGAATGTTAGCAATCAGTTGATTTGCTCGATTCGTCGTGGCGAATCGACACGGACCGCTCAATATGGTGGGGACGATAACACTAGCTGTACAGCTCGGGTCGCAGTCGGAGATGGTGACCTTCTACGTGGCCGATCGACTGGCAACGTCGGTCACCCTCTGTTGTGATTTCTGCGACAAACATGTCGAAGAAATCCGCCCATGTAAGTGGTTAGTTGAACTTGACGACGGTACCACAGTTCCAATCATTTGGAAACCGAACAAGAGACTCTTGAACGCTCCGCCGTTACCAGAGGAACAGGAATACATACCTGCAAAGGGGAGGACTTAAACAAATATATATGTAGCTGAACAGACGGTAATACAACCGGAAACGCAAACCTGGGTTCCAGTCACAACGGCTCACCAAGGATTAATCCTCGGTAAACCAACATCACGCCTCTACGACAACCTCTTATGTCTAGCGGGGGCA
>JAULBU010019901.1:2398-19669 GCA_032358235.1 Odonthalia washingtoniensis | reverse complement strand
ATTGCTTACAGAACCGAAAGATATAAAATTCTAATTACAAGTAATCAAGTCAGCGCGCGCTCCCAGTGGTCTAGTGGCTAAAGATCCCTCTCTGGGTACGTCGAGACGCGAGTTCGATTCTTGTTGGTGACGCTGACGGAACTTGGGCGTGAAAAGTCCCCCGATGCGGGGGTTTTTCTTGCCCAGCGTAGAAATACTGTAAGCAGCCACTTTAAAGCAAAAAACATAAAAGTAAATTATTATTTCCCCAGAAATCCAATTGGATACTGGTACTGCTTGTTAAACCAAGATGAACAAGGTTACTCAGAAACATAACTAGAATGTCTGGCCGTCGTTTCCACCCTTGAGACGTTACGCTCATGGCTTCTCAACTAAAAGTTTACTGTAAACACCTACCATGCAGCTTTAGGTTGGTTGTTAACAATTACCGACCCATCGGGCTGCCTCATGCGTTGGCGCCTTCGTTTCGCAGAGTTCAATTTCACCATACAGTATAAAACTGGTAAAACTAACGAACAAGCGGACTCATTATCCCGACTTCCCACATCAGCAGAGAAAAATGAAGACGACTCTAATCAATTCCCCTCTTTCAACATCAACTAGTCAGCCGAGGACCACATCAACCAGGAAGGCTTATACCTGTCACTTAACAGCGTGTCGGACTCACCATCCATACCCGATAAGAACTAAATTCCAAAATGCAACGACGTCGAGGACTACACGGAAGATTCAGTATTCACAACAATTCCGTAACAAACTCCGTCGGATTCACTATTTCAACCAATCTCCATCGCGAAGCTGCTCGTAACCCAACAATCTGATTACTTCTATATGGTCATACGCCGTCGTCTCAATGAGGGGTGGTAATGGCTTTTGGCTTCAACGACGCCGGATTGCTCATAAGAAAATCGGAAATTGGACCCCAAATCTTCATCCCTCACGTCTTAAAGGCGCGAGTACTACATATAAACCATTAATCCATACCTTCCGGTCATATGGGTGGACAAAACCTATCTAAAACAATACGCCACAATATGTATTGGCCTGTATCAGCAGTCCACTGTTACGCAACTATTCGACACTGTCCGACTTGCGCACGCAACCGCATCAAACAGCATAGAAACGTAACGAAACTCCAAATATTCCCGGCAGAATCACCACTAGATTCCGTCTCCATCGACGTTATAGGCGAACTAATCAAGACACCATGTGGCCATGAATATTTTCTCGTAATCACTGACAGATTCACAAAATTATCTAAGACAGTACCCATGAAGGGGTTATCCGCAGCCAAAGGAGCGAAGCACTTCGTAAACTAATGGGTGTTTAATCACGGACCACCCAGGGACCCCCTCTCTGACAACGGAGGGTAATTCACGGCTGAATTCTTCTAGGATGTATTCCAAATCTTGAACATTCATAACCTGTTCACAGCCACATACCAAGCGGAAGAAAATTGGCAAGTAGATATATTCATGTTAAGGGCACTTTACTTCCTTCCTATTTACTCCAGTTTTACTTGTATTCTCTCCTCTCTTTAACAAATATCTATATGGTTCCCACTTTCCTTTTGTCCTTTCTAATTTCGGTGGTTTTTAGTGTGTTTTCCCCCCCTTTGTTGCAAAAATCGTAACTACCTCCTTTATAGAATATCTTATCTAATTTTCTTCTGATGTCTGAAGTATCCCCTTTCTCCTTCGGCTACAATTCATATACCGTGTGCGGAGGTTGGATGAGTGACGCTGTAAGTGTCACTGACTACTCTGGTGTCGCGGTAGCGTCTTCAGTCACCGCGGTTAAGCTAGCGTCTTTTGACTTGATCGTCACCCATAATTTCTTCTTGTGGCGTCGTGGTTGATATCTTTATCAGATCCGAGCCCCTTGGTGGCAATCGGCAAAGTTGTCGTTTGTGGTGACGGTGGTTTTGGGTTTTGGATGTTCCTTTATTAAATCTGTATTTTTGTTTTCTTCCTTCTCAAATGGTTATTTCGTCCTGTTTTATATCTCCAACAGCCGGTGTCATTTGGGCTCTACACGTGTCTTTTTTTAAGAATATCCTGATTTCAGATTTCGTAATCCGTTCTAATTAGGTTCCCGGAGAAACACAAGTGTATTTATCCCATACTGTACGCAGGGTTGCGTAATTCTACTCTTGGATTTTCTTTGTATACTCCGTTATAAAATTTGCCTATCCCTTTTGTAGTGCAGAACAATATGGATATTTATCCCCTCATAGCTGTCCATTTACTTAATTGTTTCGTTGGTCCGCCCATCGCCTAACCTTCATTCTATATTGGTCCCCAGTAGTGTCTTTTATTTTTATCCATTCGTGGTAATTTCCACGTTAGTACTGAATCCGCCCTCCACCTATCCTTCGTTCTATCTATATATCAAGTAGTATCATTTCTTCTTCTTCACCCTCCATCGTGATGGGTGCCACACATCCTGTTCCTTCCCTCCTCTCAGATTATCTTCATTCAAACCGGTCAGATCAATTTGTGTATTGATAATTCAACCGTAGAATCAATTCCGCGAATAGAATTTACTTAGCAGACTACCCAAAAAAATTGGGGTTTGTACACAATCACGTTGACATTCGCGTATAGTTGTCATCCACACATTTCAACAGCACTCGTACCGTTCTGACTGGTATTATCACTTCCGCCACAGCCACTGGCGTTAAGACCGCAACCGGCAACAACAATAACTCCAAAGGAGGCCAGGGACGCATGGAAATCATGTCTTGAAAAAACGCTTCTGGAAACAAAATGAAAACTGAAGCAGGCCCAAGCCCAATATAAGCAAAATTACGACGCACTCTTACGTCGACAAAGTGAAAAAATTGAACCAGATGACTGGGTATACCTACACGTCGAAATATGTGACGAAAGAGAACATCACCACAAATTAGCTGCGGTAGCTGAAGGTCCATTCAAAGTTCTGGACGTACGTGATAGCATGGTGGTGATAAAAGACGAGATAAATCGGTAGAAAGAGTTTCCCTATCTCTCGTGGTATTAGCTCCTCAACCACGAAACCTTGAGAAGTCCACGATAGCACACGTCCAATGAAGGATGAGCAACTCACACGTAACACGTATACCGCGTCAGTGGCAAGAAACAACTGGTACCTAACCCCGACCAAACAAGAACAAGAGCTACCAACCAGAGACCATCCAACCCCGGGAAACAACAGATTAAATCTGGATGAACAAACCGACCAAAGAGAAGAGAACCAACTGTCGAATAAATTGGAGGATGAGCAGACGCAAACGAATGATCCGGACGATTATATCGCCAATCGTATTATTATCCACTGCGCAAACGACGACCGGGACCACCCACATTCCTCAGTAGGTAAAACGCTTTACCACGTTCTATGGTACCGCTATCACGCCGCCGACGACACAATTGAGCCAATTACGCACTTACCCTTGAGTAATGTGATGAGCTATTACAAGCGAAAACTATTGACATTACCTGATGATCTCCAACGGTGCATCACCGGATTAATAACACACGTCGAAAACGACGGATTAACTAACACCTCCTGGTGAAAAATACCATCCCACAATTGAAATCAATTGGAGAAGAAAAACAACACTCGAAACCCAACCAATAATAAATTATAACAAGCAAACCAAAAAAGGAATGTATGAAAAACCTCACAATCTGACCCAGATTGGTATGGCTACTCTTCACGGAACGGAACCGTCATACATCTATCACAAAACAACAACGCGCAAAGCTCAATTCAGAAGGGATATATTCCACTTGCAACAGCAACATCACCGGATCCCCCCACAACATCGCGACATAAACAGTCAGCCAATCACATGCACCCATGATACACTCACCTTAACGAAAAAATCAACTCACAACCCATGGTAAAAAGTTTATTGAAAAATTTCTCAAACACATATTCCGCGATTTTTATTGGCTCGGTTTTAACACGTGGCAACATCACACCAAAACGCCTCCAAAGTGGAATGAATAAAACCCAACTCAGATTCTAGCAACTGCTGAAGATCCTGGGAAACGCCGTCAGTCGTAACAGATCAACGACAAATCACAACACCATCATCTATAAATACAACAACACCGTAAAGCAGCTCCGTAAAGGCCAACAACACTCCGGTATCATTTCTTACCTGCTCATGGCAGAAACAAACCTCAAACACTCTCCCACGAATGGCACGAACAACCATACGCCAACTCCAAACTATCCGTGCCCATGCACGTGGCAACCATCAACGGACAATTCCGGGACGTTTACAGTACTCAACCCCGTCGCCCTAACGTCTCGCAAAACGTGATGTCATGGTTAACCGTTCTGGAATCCCACCGTATGTTTACGATCTTATACGATCTGCACGGCACGTCCTCCGCACAACTTTCGCGCAGCACCAACAAAACGGCAAAAACAACAGCAACAAAAAACAAACACCGACCCCGACTTGGTCGCCGTACTACTTCACGATCAACCACGATCGGCCATGACGTGCTTTCAAAAAAATTAAAAAGGGGAACAAGACCAAACTCATCATAAGGGGGAGGCGGCTTGCGCTTGGCGGCTTGCGCTTTCACAGCGAACATTCAACAACTTCATTCGAAGGCAGTAATAACAACAGGAATATTTACCGTAAGTTCTTTATCCAAAACTAAACAAAAGTTTGAGGAAGATTAACAAAACTTCCATAAGGAAACAGCAAGAAAATAAAAAGTATCCGTAAATTCTTTACGTAAGCGAACTCAACAAGACGTCGACCAATACATAAATATTTCAAGTTTAAGGTTTCCTCAACTTTACAGACTACGTCTGGTTAATTTTTCTTCCGAATTTTAAATTCGTCGTGCTTTACATAACTAATTCTAGTTCACGGCTTTTAATTTTCAACTCAACTGAGAATTTCATCAGGTTATTTCGGTTAATCCCGAACTCGTGTACATTCAAAACAAAAAATAAAACTACCTATATACTTCAATAATAGTTACATCTCCCTAAATGAGAGGACAGATAATTCCACCAACTTAAATGGTGTCAGATCTACATTATTCCGAATTATATATATATATATATATATATATCAATTTTGCAACCTAGCGGCTGAAGAAAATCAGGCGATGGACACAGCTGATTAGTAAAACCTTTCCGCGACCTTTGAAAAGATTCGCGTAGTATGCGTCAACCTTGGTGCGCGGGCATGTACTACAATTTGAACGCAAATAATTTTTTGCGACTCTTCGTGACATATTTTTCGTTTACGTAATGCGCTTCATTCTTGGTAAGGAGGTGGTGTGGTGCAATTAGTTTTTGGACACGTGTATTTTTAGTGAATATTGTCATCTTTTTTCTTTTGTGTAGGACCACATCTTTTGGGTGGCCTTTCACAATATCCACGTGTATTTAGGACATTGTTGCGCATTACACTGTACCGATGCCTCCCACTCCGCTACCTTGTACTGTATGCTCCCCCTCCTGCCATTCAGCAGCAGGTGAAGCCTACTTAAGAGGTTTTTGCGTGTGCCTCTCTTCAATTCTAATACAGACAAACGTTCTTCAGACTTCAATCGCTCTCAAAGCTTGGCTTCGACATAATCGTCAAACCATCTTTTCCATTGGCCATCGTCCGTTAACGCAAACGATATCCCTCTACTCCGCCCTAAAACCGTTCTCAATCAGTTACCTTAACATTAGTCTTGCTGCACCGGTAATATCGTCGTTCAACCCCACCTCTAATGAGGTAGTCATTCGACCATTCTGTATTTCCGCGCATATTGCGCGTTCACAATCTATCATCCATTGACTCTTGTCGTTAGTTCACCCTCCGACACGACTATTCGTCATAAAGGCAACTACTACCTACACCTACATATATCTTCTTTCTTTCCATTTTGGTGAAATGCTGTGATATATGAGCTACTCGGAAAGAAGTACTCAAACCGCTTTATTGTCTCGTCCACCACCTCTTTTGATAGTTCATTGCACTACACATCCCTCCAGTTAGTTAAGTTTGATATATGGGTGCAAATTTTGCCAATTTCAGATGACTGACCGTTCTGTGGGGACTCCACTACCATATCACTACGATCTCCAACTTCTATAGTCTGTTTGAGATAACTTTCCATTGCATACATGCGCTTTGAGATCACTTCTGTAAATTGTTTCAAGTTCTTGTGAAACAATTAAACTACTTTCCATAAAGCTTTGCTCCATTCGAGCAAGACGCATACTCACACATGTTTTTACAGCATTAATCTTCCTTCCAAATCGTCTATGGTAGACACATTACTATTAAAAAGACGAGCATCATATCCGCATGTATACAAATAGTGTGTATAATTGCTTTCATACTTGGATAATTCTTCCAATAGATATCTTATGATAGTATTTACATCATCTCCAACACCCAACCACCCCACCATTTTACAACATCTAGAGGCCATCTTATTTTTTCCTGTCACAAACCTATGCTGTGCACTGCCCCTTCGAAAGCAACGAGCGGTGAACCTTCCCATTTCTTCACCAGACACACTACGAGTAATAATACCATATTTAGTCAAGGAAATGCATTTCCTTTTGAGATCATTAATTGTTTTCATGAAATGTTTTTTGAACCAAAAATTCTCCAAGAGAAGTTTTTCAATTTTTTCATATGCACGGGAAAGGAGAGTTCTCTTTTTGCATGAAATCCCTCCCTAGCACATCTCGATATTTTACAATCCAAGCGTTCACAAGAGTAAATTCACATGAACTCGGTTCGTCAATTTTCTTACGCAGTGCATAAGACTGTCCATCTTCCGAACGCATGTATTTCCTCTCCTTCAGTAAAATCATACAGAACGGAACCCCTTCTTCATATATTTTAGGCATATTAATATCATCCCAAGTAAGCTTAACCATTTCATCAATCCTCAACCACAATTTAAAGCACAAATACGCGGCTGCCCTTAGATAGAGAGAATAAGGAACTACATCCTTCGGTACGGGAATAGTTCCTAGGTTTAAGCATGAATTGGTTCCTAAAACGCAATGCTCTTTTTAAACCAACTTTCCTATTTTCCCTTTTGTATTAAAGCACTGATTCATTAATCATAATAGCATTTGTTGGCGATCATTAGGTTCGACCATCTTCATGTATCTTCCATTCACCAACGCGATGAAATTTTTGTTTATAAATGCTTGTCAAAGCACTTCTTATATTTATGACCTCACCCGCATCATTGCTATGTTCGACGACTTTATAATGAAAGCACTCGACCATTTTTCCAATTACTGCGTCACTTGGCTCGTTTTCTCTATTTGGATCAAGTGTTCTATTTCCTTCTTGCAGCTTTTCATCTGTACAAAATTCTAAAAACTATTTTCATTTACGATAGTACAAGTTTGAGCTACTCCCTTCAGTCCCGATTTTGTAGTTTCATTGGCAACCGGACGTCTCATTGTGGATGTTACTGTCCTCACATCTCTAGATTTCGACTTAGCTGTGGACCCATTAATTAAAAAATGTGTTTGATAAAAAGAGAAACTTGATTTATATCATAAACATGCAGACGCATGCGAAGTAGGTCGTTTCAAAAAGAAATATCTAACGCTGTAAAGGGGTAGCACTACCTATCAGCTTTATTTACTCAGATGAGTAAATAACTCTGATTTGAAAATAGTAGTAGTTCTCACTACCTGTTGGCTATACTGCAGTACTCTAGTTTTGCTATATTTTTCAAAATTTCAAATTGATCTTGGGTCCGTTTGATTTATTGCCGATAAAGCATCGTAATAAAAGAGAAATAGATTCCAGGTTCTTTTCATTGTTTTTATCGTTATAGAGGAATATTTCATTTCATAATATTGTACGTACGCACATACGTATTTTTAAAACAATATGTACCATTTTTAAGGTTTCATTGTTGTGTTGTTTCTTAACTGTACGAAGTTGTCCACAGAAAAAATATTATTCAAAATGTCGTCTAAAAAGCACCAAAAAGAGCTATTCTCGTTTTTCGCTCTGTCGGGTTTCTCAATTTTGTGTTGTCCCTAGTTCATGATTGTAGTAGAATTTCACGCCATCTCCTTTCAATATAAGGGGATTCTCATAAATTTTATGAAAACATTATATAGGCACAAGTGCATACCTTCTACTTTTTAAATAGAGACTATGTATTGTAACGACCTGGTTTCGGCCCTTTTTCCCAACAATATACAGTGTTCCATATTGCCATAAGGCGACACTGGTATTGTCTTGGAGGACATTGTAAATGGTGTGGAATAGGGGGAAATGCAGAAATGGGGTTTAATTGTGTAGAGTGAAATGTAACGTGTAGGAAACTAAGAGAACGGCGAGAAGGTGTTGTGTGACGTCGCGTTATGCGTGATGGAAGAGTTTTATAACTTTTTTTATGGATCATGCAACTAGATATTTAAAAAACTGGCAATAAAACTGTAAGTTTAATTATAGTAAAATTGATAATAACTATTTTGATGAAAGAAAACACCTTTTGTAGCACTTTGGATGAAACGTGTGACTAATCGAAATGGCTGTAATGGTGAAACTATAAGTAACAGTTTCGCCACATCATAGTAACCGAAGGACAAACTATACAATCTCTCGTGCACCGACTCGAATCTTAAAAGGAAAAGGAATCCTTCCTTCATCATCCTTCCTTCTCCTATTACGATTCAACCAGTTCACGTTCAAGCATAGCCTTCCTCTGAGCTTTTTCCCATCTCGAAGCGCCGCGTAAGTCCACCTGCTCACTGAGTTTATTTTCTGTCCTCTTTTTCAACCTTGCTTCCTCTTTCCAATAACCGTGTCACCGTTCTTCCTTCTTTCTCCCTCTCCTCAATTAAATTTGGATGTCATCTAACTGGGCCATCTCCTCCCCCTTCTGCCGAGAGCAACTGGCAGTCACACAGGTTGTCACAGGAAACCCTCAGCCCTGCCACACTCAAGGCATAATACAAAATATACAATCAATTTATATCCATCAACAGCGATTTACCTATAAATGACCTACAGATCGCGAATCTCGCCATAGCTGACTACATTCAGGAGCAGTTCGACTAAAATCCGAATGCGGGAAACAATTTAAATATGGGGCACCTTATTTCTATCATCTACATCATCTCACCATCTTTGAAACCATACCTTCACACGACGCGGCGGCATTTCAAGGGGTGGCACCGCCTCACTCCACCTCTATCAGCTACTCCCTTAACATCTCAACTCACTTTGGCCTTTACCGCAAAACTTGTAGAACTCCAACAAACTGATGCCGCTCTTGCGCTAAGTCTCAGTTTTGCGGGACTTTTACGCGCAAGTGAATTCCTCGCCCTTAAAGTGGGAAACGTAACCCTACCTAACAACCCACGCCTATCCTCCTTCGTACCGGGCACCGCCGCCCTCAATATGTTTGAGCCAAAAACACACAAGCACTAGAATAACTTCAATTTCTTTCCTTCAATTTCCAATCAACCATTACTTTATTGAAACAAAGAGCAATTCTATTTTCTGCGAGCGCATTCAAACTAGACAACCCCGTTTTCCCTAACCTCACTTACCCTTCCTACAGGCTCGCATTCCGCTACGTCGCATCCTTTTTTAATCTACGAAACGCTAAATTTACTACTCACTCCTCCCGCGTCGTCGCAGTCACCGAGGTTTTCATCAACAATTTATTTATCTAACAAATAGCCATCACATGACGGTGGGAATATCATCAGTCTGTGCGACATTATGTCGTCAACGGCCGCTCTTGGCTTGCATCGCATCTCATCTCCAATTTTTACCATTTCCTCATCATCCAATACGAGAAATCTTCCCATCTTATCATATCCCACATCAAATTTCAACATTTCCTCCAACCGAAACTCTTTCGCTCACACCCTAATCCCTCACCCTTTTCTTTCTCCACTCCCCTTTTATTTTCTCTATATATCTATACATACCTATATATAATTTTTCTATATTATTTATTTTCTAAATAATCTTTCTTTTTTGTAGGTGCTTTCCCGTTCCCTGTTTTGTGTCGGACTCTGCAGCCTCTAATTTACAATTCTTCCTTCCCTCCTTATTATTCTACACACGCTCAATAACTTTTAACCCTCCTTTCGTCACCCTCCTCTCGTCCAAATAACCTCGTTACAAAAAATGCACACGCCACGCCTCTCGCTTCCTGTCAACATTTTACTATTCAGATTCCCTTCTCTATCCGGCTGTTACCTTACCATCTACCTCCCTCCAGCTCAACATCGTCATTCAAAATATCACACAAGTAGCACCTCCTACTTACAACCCCCCTTTTCCCCTAATCCTCCTCCTCCCGCCCTAATGGCACACGCTCCATCATCATCAGACACTCCATGGAGCCGTGCAATTACCGTTCCATCGTCCTCCGCTCCTGATCTCTCCACCACATCTACCCCTCCTCCCCCATCCACGTCCCTCCCTGCTATTCCCACATTCCTTCTCAAATCAGTACAACCAATCACGACCAACAAATCTCCACCGTCTTCTTCCTCTCCTCCTTACTGGCGAACACATTCCAACCCTCACTTCCTTCTTTACATCCCGCACTCCCGGTCTCTTCTACGTAGACTATGTTGCTCCCGTCCCCTTCACTTCCTCTGCCCGTTCTTCCCCAGAGCCGAACCTTACGCATCACATGCGTCGCCCTTCCAGTACTCGATACACATCCTCCACAAGCCAATAACTTGCCGGCTTCTAATATTACTTCTATCCCCCCTCACACAATTACCACCTAAAGTCCTTCCATTCGCCTCCCCAAAGTCTAACCTCTATTCCTACCTCCCGTCTAACGTTCCCATTTATTCCCCTCCCTCATCTGTCTCTGACCTTACATTCGCCTCCCCCGACAGGCTCTACGCCTACGTGTCTAGATCTCACACGCAAGTATGGGCTCTCCTTATCAACCTATCCCCCACTAACCCTGACATCCCTAAGCCACCGGACAATAAACAAGACACAACTCCCGACATCCTTTTTTCTATCATCACAATTCTAAAACGCATCTCTCACTGCCCACAACTCTTACCTCCGATCACACACTACGCTTTTTTCCACCCTCTCCTCCCTCTTCTCATCAAGAATTCGTCTTGCCTCGTCCCGATCCTACCTCTCTAAAAGTGATCATCTACTTCCACTGCAGCACACATCAACGAGCTGGAGGAACGTACTGCCGTTCTTGCTGTAGACTGGGCAGTTCGTCACGAGGCATGTGGCAAAAGAATGGTCCTGTTAATGGACTCCTTCGTTACACTTGCTGCCCTTTCGCTGCCCTTTCCAAAGGTAGATCCTCCAAGTTCCCTTTGCTCATCCGTTGCATAAAATTCACCGCTATTTCCCTGGCACAAGGCATTCATCCTTCATTGCTACATATTCGCTCGAAGTTCAACCAGCAGACAAACCTTCCCGAGCGGTGTTTTAACCTCTGTCCCTTATTCGGACACCACCGTCACAAGATGGTCAACAGTTTCTTTTCAGGCGCACATACATAGGTAACATCGCATTGGTACCATTACTACAGGGCTTCGTTTCTTCTATCTCTTTCTGGCGTTTGCATTCATTTTATCTGGTGTTTTATTATATATATTGTTAATATCTAAATCGAGAGACGATCGTGGAGCTCGAGTCGTGTTGGGGACCTAGTCGGCACCCTGGAGGCGTTTAGTGTTTGTAACACTATTCTATCTGTCTAACCTCCTTGTCGAAGGCTAAGACCGATCTTCCCACACCTTCGACCAAAGCAAAACTCGGTTCGCCTCAGTGGCTTTAGTGAAGCAAACGCGCAAATAATATTTGAGAGTAATAATATTATTATTTGGAAACCGAAATTACAGTAAGTTACACTATTTCTGTTCTTACACTATTTCATTGCTTACACTACATGCAATAACTGGGTTACTGTAAACCCTCTAATGGCTAAGAAATTTGAGATACTGAACAACAAGTACAGCTTGTCAACCGGTTTTGAGGGTGTACATGCTCATCTGTTCACCCAAAAACCGGTAGACAATCGATTCTTTCTAATCATGTACATGTCCACATTGGGCCACTGAAGCCCCTTCTTACCCGGAATGCCTTTTAAGAAAATTAAAATTACACGTCTTGCCGTATGTGAGACGTGTTTTACGTGTACTCTGAAGACCGTGGCAACATGGCCACGGTCTTCAGAGCAACACATCCTCTAATTGTGTCGCTCTTCTTTTTGTACTTCTGTATACTGTATACAAAAAAGGAAAGAGGCAGACTGCCAGTCCGTCAGGCAGAGTAACGCACAGAAACGATAGATTAGTATGGAAGGAAGTCAGAAAGTAGATAAGGTAACTGCGAAGGTAGCAGGTGAAACGTCGGCATCTGGAGGAAAAGATGCAACTGAGTATTCTGGGCATATTGCTTATGTTGCAATCGTGAGTCCAACGGTAAGCTCTCTTCTTTCCTGCCTTTTCCATTGAAATTGGGCAACGAAATCTGGAACAAAAATAACTAATCCATAAAAATAATTGACTGTTGCTGCAGAATGCGCCTCTTTTTGTGCAGAAATATCATAGACAAGGAGTGAATGATGGTGTAAACGTTGGTGAAAAAGCGGACACATTCGGAGGGCATATGCGTATGGAAAGAAGCAGACAGACATTCGAGAAGATTTACAACGCACTAGATGTGATTGCTGAAAAATGCAACAGTGGGAAAGATCAAGTAGAAGATGATGATGGATTTGTAGGATGCCTAGCTGTTTTCGAGACAGTTGCGCTGTACGGAAGCGTTACAAATGGAGGATATAAAATGGTGATTGGAGTTCGTGATGGCGGAGATGAAGTAGATAGTCTGGGTGGGGCACTGCGAACGGCGTTTAGAAAGATTGGAGACGCACTAATTGCTGCTCAATTAAACCCAATGCGAGCTACAGAATCTCCATTACGCAGTCGGAAACTACGAATAACAATAGCCGACGTGGTGTGTTGGTACGGGTGAGCATTGCATGCGTGGATTCTATGCAACAGTTTGATTTTCGTGCGGTCAGTGGCTGTCATTGCCGCACACAGTCGGGCTGGGGAAATGGGTGGACGTTGTTTATTTGTCTGTTCTGTCGGTCTGCTCATAGTCATCGAAAAGACTTGTGACAAGTTGGTTTGCAAATTTCAAACAGAGCAGCAGCAGCATCGCATGTAAACAGAATGATGCGAAGCGAACGTAACCACAAACCTTCGTGGCCGCTTCGCCAAGGATCCATCGTCTGCTTGTCAGCTGCGCCGTTCGACCCACTCGGATTCTTTGAAATGTATCTGCCCAGATTTTCGACATTCTGAAAGAAGAAACTACTTACACAAAGTTTATGCATTTGACACGTGTGCGTAAATATTCAACGTATAAGTAACAACTCTTGAACTGTTTTGTTCGCTTACATTTTTATCAAAATTTCTACTTTTGCTGACAGTGAAATTGAATAGTAAGATCCTCAAACTGCACATGCGCATTCACCGCTTGCCACAGCCCACCCCCCTACCCCACCATGCATCATCGAATACACCCACGAACGGTCCATGTTTAGAAGAACCGCCCCCCACTCTTTCCTTCCGTTTCTTTAAGCCTCTTGAGCTTGAGGCGTTCCTCGACACTTCCATTTCTTTAAAATCGCACCGTCGGACTGTTTCACATCCTTCACCACGATCCTCCCCAAACACCTTTCCCCCACCTTCTTTATCACTGAACCCAGCGAAATCGGCAAGTTCCCAACTACTTTGCAATCATGAAGGCACTGATTCTCGTCGGTGGTTATGGTACCCGTCTGCGTCCTCTCACACTGTCCGTACCCAAGCCACTTGTTGACTTCTGTAATAAGGCCATGATTCTTCATCAGATCGAGGCTCTGGCAGCAGTCGGTGTGAATGAAGTCGTTCTCGCAGTCAACTATCAGCCTGAAAAGATGCGTGTCTTCCTTCAAGAGAAGGAGAAACAACTGGGCATTAAGATTATTACGTCCAAGGAGGAGGTTCCTTTGGATACCGCCGGTCCTATCAAGCTTGCAGAACAGTACCTTAATGACGGTGAGCCGTTTTTTGTCTTGAATTCCGATGTATCATGTTCCTTCCCATTCGAGGAAATGCTTGCATTCCAGAAGAAGACAGGCGCTGCTGGTGTTTTACTTGCGACGCCTGTTGAGGACCCGTCCAAGTTTGGTGTCATTCTTTATGATGACAATGGCAAAATTGAAAGCTTCATTGAAAAACCACAGGAATTCATTTCACGATTCATTAATGCAGGCATGTATTTGTTGACACCGGAAGTTTTCAATCGTATTGAGTATGAGAAGCCAACGTCGATCGAGAAGGAAGTTTTCCCGCCGATGGCATCGGAAGGACTTTTATATGTAATGGAATTGAAGGGATTCTGGGCTGATGTGGGACAACCTAAAGATTATTTGGCTGGTCAAACTATGCGTTTGGCTGCCTATGCAGAAAACGAACCCCACGAGTTGAGGAATGAGGAGTACACAACAGGCAGTGTGTTGATTCACCCATCGGCCAAGATTGGAGATGGATGCAAAATTGGTCCAGATGTCGTTATTGGACCAGACTGCGTGGTCGGTGATGGGACACGTCTGTTGGGCTGCACGCTTTTACCCGGAAGTACAGTTGGGTCTCACACATTCATAAGCGGGAGTATTATCGGGTGGGAAAGCAAAGTCGGAGACTGGGTTCGTGTGGACGGGCTGTCTGTCATTGGAATGGATGTCAAGATCAAGGACGAGTTACATGTCGATAAGTCGATCGTATTGCCGCACAAGACGATTAAGCAGAGTCTACCATCAGGTACCATCCAATTGTAATTTTTGTTTGCTTTTTTCTTCTGACTCCTTCCCCCACCCCCACCCCCTGCTGTTTACTCTTCCGGCCCATAGATTGTAACGTTGTATCGTCACGGAAGTTTCCTGTATAACTGTCCACCCTTTGTAGCCTGCGATATCACGGCTTCAAGTGGCTGGCAGAGGGGCACTTGTTATTGGCTAATTTCGACTCAAATGTTCCAGCCGCACCGTACATGGGGATACGCAGATAGAGAAGGCGACCACCACATGTTCCCAGTGCTGGTTGTGTCGTGGTTGGCTGCACCTGCTCCTGACTTAAAATTAAACCTCACCAAAACCAGCCCTCACCGAGACCAAGTCCCCCATTGAGGAGAGCATCTTGTTAAGGAGACATTTCAGTAAAGTAAGTATAGTAGTCCATCAAATCGGTCGAAATGCTGCAATTCCTTGCGTTTTCAAGGAATCCCCTTCAAAAATAACTTGAATTTTTTTAAAATCCAACACTAACTTTCCTGTTGTGCTTTAAAAAGTGCTTACGAAAAAAGCACAACAGGAAAGTTTTGGGCATGTTTGGGCCGAAACCCTCACATACACTGTAAAGTGTTTACAGTGTTGGATTATGCCAATACGTGTATGTTGTCTTGTATGCGAACGAACTGTCAATTTAATTTCTACCGTAATTGTTATGAGACGATGGCTAGTAATGGGATAATGAGAATTCTGGACGTGACATCCAACCCCCCATGCCCCAACATGAAGCGTTACTTTGTCGTGGTCGTGCATGTTGATATACATCGCTGATTGAACAATAATAATAGAGACGAATAATTTTTGTCCATTGAAAGCATTTCATTTGTGAAGCGATTGATGCATCTGCTTCATTTAAAATGGAAATAATTACAGTTCGGCGGTGCTGCGGAGAGAGAGAGAGAAAGAGAGAGAGAGATTGATTTTTACTTGTAGACAGTCAGTCAGCTTGGGTACAACTTTGAAAGTTTTCCAAGACTCTTCAAACACCTATACAATGAATGAGACTGGAATATGAACTGTGGGATACGTTCCTTCGCCGTTCTTTTTGCAATAGCATACGTGCCAGATTTCGTTACTGTGTAAGTAGGTGGTAAGGTAAAGACAATAGACGTTCCTGTCGACCACCGCTGCTCTGATTCAGACATGCCGCCAAAAAGACTTTTTCATAGTGAGATGGAAACCTACCGTTCTCAGTCATTCTGCCTTCCTGGAGAAATTATATTCATAATATCATAATATTATTATGGCGTCGTTATCGAAAAGTCACGCTGTGCTTTTGGCTTCTGTCACTCAGTTTTCATAATTTTATTATCCCTCGAATCGACACATTTCTTCGTAACAGTGAGTGATGACACACGATCAATTCCTATTAGCTGGAATATAAATTAATTCCACACGTGTACTGGAAAAAGAATGACATCCATTGTTCCGTTTCCGTGCGCAAAGAGGAGTCCGACTTCCGTTCAAACTACTTTTGCAGCATTATTGTGCGAAGTCGTCGGTCGGTTCATGTCTCTACCACATCCCAAAGAAAGTGAGCTGTAAACATACCTGTTGTGCTTTAGATTCTCATTTAAATTCAATCTTGTCAGCTCCCGCGAGAACATTTAGTCTTCCGCTGTGATCTTCAGTATAGAAAAAAAGAAAAATTGAGTCCAGAGGAAGGGATGGCGAAGATGGTTAACACCGCGCTACGCTTCTTTTCTTGGACGCCCGTGGTCATTATGTTCTCAGATACCATCGCTTCCGTTCACGTCTCGTCAACTGAAGAAATGTCTCCACAGGTGCCTCCAAATTCGCTTTGTTTAGTCCGCTCAATTTCCCATCGCAAGCGCTCCTCGACATTTGATCATGGACATGTTGTTCTTGTCAAATCACCTCATCCAACCTCGAAGCCAGTCGTCCGTCGAGTCATCGCTCTTGCTGGTGATTACGTACAACCTCAGAATCATACAAAACTTGAGTATGTACCTCCAGGATTTGCGTGGCTTGAAGCCGATCAGCATATATCCACTGCTAAGCACGAACAACATGACTACACTCTACGATGCCATGGAAAAGTTCCAGTTGCTTTAATTGTCGGTCGTGTCACACATGTTCTCCCGTCGGTTACACCACTAACAATGTTACCATCAACCCGAGTTTTCCCATCCGCTAATTACTATGGAGATTCAGTCGAGCTACCTCGTCGCACTACGGCAACGTATAACTTTCCATCTCGTTCATCTTGACGAATCACCGCTTCCAAGTCGCTTGAAATTCTTCCACTCCATCTTTCCCGCTTTAACATACGATTTATATCGGCACATAAACTTTCGTCGACAGTACGCTTTTCATACACTTGTAACATTCGAGACTGTATATAACTCAACTCCTTTCGAATATTTTCAACACCATGTTTAATTGCTGGCATTAT
>JAULBU010019890.1:0-19678 GCA_032358235.1 Odonthalia washingtoniensis | reverse complement strand
TAGTCGATTGTGCCACTGTAAGTAGTCAAAAGAAATATAATCATGTCCCAATTTGAAAAATGTTAAAATTTTCCTCCTTATGGAGTCCGAAAATATGCAGGAAATTAAATAATTGATTTTTTCAACAAAATATCAATTATTATTTTTACAACAAAAATTCAAATATTTAATTTTCTGCAAACTTTCTGCCTCCATATGGAGGAAAATGTTTTGCAAGAAATTAAATAATTGATTTTTTGGTGTAAAAAATCAATTATTTAATTTTCTGCAATTCTTGCTCTCCATATGGAAGAAAAATGTTTACATATTTTTTGTTGTCGGTGAGGTGTAAGTAAGATGACAGCCTGCATTAAGTAAATACATGACATTGCAAGAAATTGGCAGGAGCATATATTATATGTGTAATACACATTTAACTATAATCGTTCCTGAGAAAAAACGTACAATTTACTTTAGCATATAGGTAGAAATAAACTTAGGCATGCAATGTAAACAAAGATACATTCAATCAAGGAGCAATTGTCAACCTAACGGTGGCACTTAAACATCTTCTATTCCCCAATCATCCATATGTTTTGGTTCATCTTCACCGCCATTATCACTTTCATTGGGTTCTCCGTCACTATGACCACAACTCGAAGGAATTCTTGAGCTTTACGATGTGACACATCGCCTTTGACCTCTCTGGCGAAAACTGCTTCCATATGCGTATGAAATAGCATCTTCTAAATTTCTATCGTCGAAGATAATATACTTATGAAACTTCAGTGCTCCTGTTCCATTCCATCCTGCCCCTGCATGCTCAAAGTAACCATCACCAATGAAAGTAGACTGCGGGGGATTTGAATTTCATTCATTTCTAAAAATTTGTAATTCTGTCCTTTTAGTCTTGGCTGAAATGGACATAACGATGGGACCCAGGAGCTATCCATAACGATACACCTTTATTAGCAGTTGTAACTGTGAAGTAACCGGCGGAACCACTCTTCATGACGTCGAAGTCATTTTGACCATGTTGTGGTGGACAATCCTTACCAGTGATGGGAAAGCGGCCCCCACCGTTTAGAAGTTTTGTCAGCCATTTACAATTTTATCTAAATTCAACAAGGCGCACAAAATTCTAATCCATAAGCCCAGTGCACCAAGTCGTTTAGCTATCCATATATAATCATGGTGACCTTCCATTTGATTTTCAAGTAGACTTCCTGTACTGGATTAACGTCTAATGCCATTGTTTCTGTCATGTCCGTCATTTCCAGAATTACCAGTGTTGATAATTGGATTCCAATGATCTCTATTACTTTCATCTTTCAGCACCTCTTCGCCTGGAAACCATGTCTGAATTTCTGTAAAACGTTTACCAATTGTCTGTGCAGGAAAGTTATGGTTTTCCTGCAACGCTTCTATATACCTCTTTCTCAAAGTTTCATCCATGTCAAAAGGATCAGACGTGCTCTCCAGAATGCAGTATCCATCACTATCCAATTGCTGTTTCTTCCTGAAGAAGTAAGAAAGTCCACAGCTTCCTTCAGCTTTCCTTCTTCCATGTAATCATTGCTCCGATTCTGTGTGATATCTGTGAAGTTCCCATATGTTCTGCTTGCATGTGAGCAGCCCACGTCCAAGCAATATCTTTCAATGCTACTATTTGATCATACATGAAAAACGTGCGCACGATGGGAATCTGGGATTAGTGCCGACTTTAGCAGAGTCTTCGTATCATATACAATTTTCACATCCCCTACTTTCTTGACTTCTCCGTCAGTCCTGTCAATCTTGATTTTTCTTGCCCGTGTTTCTTGACTTCTACGCTCCCTCGTAACTCCACTGACGGTATCCTCTGTTACAATGTGTCTTCGATGTTGTAGCATTTCTGCAACGGTCACTACATCTATACACATGTTGTTTATTCTATTCCACATAGCACTACATCCTGGTGGCATAACATTTCGAGGTGGTTCGTTATCATAGGGACCAATGTCATTTGCGATAGTAGACCTTGGCAAAGGACTCGGCATTCTACCTAGTCGCTTTGTTGATGTTTACTTAGCAGGAAAAACGTTATGATTTGTTGATGTTGACCTTCCACCTCTTGTAAATGTCTCAATATCTGGCGTGTCTTCTTCCATGTCAGACAATATGGGATTCTTGCTTTTTCCTTCTGTTTTTTCACTCGAGTTTCGTCCTCGTCACTACTCTGTAGGTCAATAATTTCACGTTGCTCCTTATCTTGCTTCTTGTATGTGCTGGATAATTCCATGGACACCCATTCCTTTTGTTTGCTTTCCTATATTCCCACTGTCATTACTTTCTTTGAAAAAGTACTGCCTTATTTTTTTGACAAGTCTGTCATGGCGAGTACTTGCACGGGTAGCCAATTTTCCAGACCTATTTCCAACACTATACTCGAAAAGTCGCATGTGATTGCAAAAGTTCGCCTGTATAGTTTGCTTTCTTGTCCGTGTGTCTGGAATAATAACGTCCATTAATTCCCACATTGTCTTCGGGAATTCTTCTTCTGTTAAATCACATTCACCGCCCGCAATTGCTTTCAACAAAGTCTGCATAGTCTTCAAAAAATTATTACCAAGCCAATAGAAAACAGCTGCATCAAATGTTCTGTTTGCTGGGCTTTCAATCATAAGCTTCAGCTGCATCCAACAGGTATATTATAGCCTCCCCCGTACCTTTCATGAGAATTCCACTGTCCAAGCACGTCATCCCTCTTTTACCAGAATCTGGCCCAGTTCCAAACTGCGGTATGGTCATGACCCTTTCAATGACAGATTTGAATCTCACAAGCATCTTTCACACACTATCGTATTGTTAGTATGTTGAGGTAGTTTTCGTACAATGAAAATGTGTCCTTTCCATGTCCCTCCAAATATCCACTGTCCTCGCTTCTTCAAACGGTATCTTACATTGTTCGGTAAAGGTCGCAGCATATCGTATGATACTGATCATGAGTTCAATGAACTAAATGTCCATTTTCGTCTTCGAAGATGATATGTTTCGAGGCCTTCTCAGATTTATAACTTCCCACGGTTTCATGGTGGCCTTTTCAGTACGTATGGGGAGAGAGACACTAATAGGATGTATTACTCAATTTGTTTCGTAGGTTACCTTTCCACCAAGAATCCGTAGTACGGACAGGCGATGTCTCCCGTCCACAATAACTAATGACTTGTAGGACATCAGTACAATTCTATCTCTCTCCTGGCTGCATAATTGCGAGATACCTGTATACTTTCCGTCAACATCTTCAGATTCGAAAGTCACAGAGATCATTCCGAAACCAACTTGATACTGCTCTTTTTCAAAGGATTTAATTAATGTATCACGATGCTCGGTGCTGACATCCCTGGGACAGTTCTTGATGTTTATAACTTAACTTACTCAAATCCATAATTCAAGAGTCAGATAATTACTAAGACGTAAGTCTGTAAGCTTAACAGACCGCCCGCAATCTGTCTCCTCATTACCATCAGTGTTCGCGCGTTTAACTGCAATAACCTTCATCACTTGAGAATCCCAGCAATGAACACCATATTCTGATTCCAAATCACGGAGTTTTGTTGGGTTGTTCCCACTTTAATTGTTTTCATTATACTGATATTTCCGTTCCTTATGCATCGCCTTGAATTGGACATCGATTCTTTCCACTCTGCCCAATATGTCATCCGGTGCAACCCTTGCCCATTTCGCCACACTGCCTAAGCTATTCCACTTACAGCCCTCAATTTCGCTGAACCAGCAAGTACTGCACTCATATCCGAACAATCAATTCCACGGCACCCTCGGGATGACTTCATCACTCCAACTGAATCATCATCTAGACAGTACAGCTCAACAGAAACATCTGGAACTATAACCCTTGCCGCTACATCGGCACCGCTTTCCTCTACAAAAACCAGCTTGTGGAATAGTTCTTCACCTCTTACCGGGAGGTAGCGATGCATGATACACTTTCGCTGTGGAGATGCAGAAGATGAAGACATAGTTGATTAGAAACATATTATGTAGTAGTTGATAAATATTGACGTCAATTGACGACGTCTGGTTATGAAGAATGATATTGTGATGTTTTGCGCGTTATATAGAACTGAATGTATTGAGATTTTATAATGAACTTGCTTCAGTTGTATGACTTTGACGATCGGTTTGTTCACTTTGTATCGTGCCTACTTCTTTCTCCCTCCATTTTCCCCAAGCCAAATGCTAATCCCTATTAGTACTAATTATCCTCCTTCATTCTTCCCGGATAGGTTTCTCCCTCTCCTCTGATCTCCTTTCTCACCGTAGGGCTGTGGGTAGTACATGTGACTTATACGTCCTTACGTCTAGGAATTCCTAGTAGTTTTTTCAGACGTACTATCGACTCCACAATAATTACTGCGTATGGTTCGTAGCCCTGGCCTCGTGTCTAGTAGTAATTTAGATTAACGGTGCAACTAGGACTTGAATTTTCATCTAAATCGCGTGCAGTTTCGTGATACGATGGTTGCTCTCCTAGTTGAACCCGGATCAGGTTTGGTCGGCAAGATTACCTGTTTCTGATGCATTCGCGTCGATGGGTTTAATTCTTTTTTATTCGTACCTTTTCATCTTCCTGACAAACCGTAGCGCATCTCCAACACATAATTAACATTTGAATTACGTCTCACTAATGCCGAGGATCGCTACACATGTATTGTAGCGTACTTCTCAACCAATGACTGGTTATTGGCCAACCTGACACTGGTCACGCCCAATCTTAATTGGTGAGATTAAACAAATACAGTGCTAATAAGTATTACCTCACTCTCAATCCCCAATTGATTTGATTAAATAAATACAGTATTAAACAGCATTACCTCGCCTACACTTAATACCAACATGTAAATATTCCCCTTTCCAATACAAATATTCCCGTTCCTAGTTCACCGCCTTGAATTGGACATCGATTATTTCCACTCTGCCCAATATGTCATCATGTGCAACCCTTGCCCATTTCGACAAACTCGCAGAATTAGTTCCACTTCCAGCCCTCACTTTCGCTGTACCAGCAAGTAATGCACTCATATCCGAACAATCAATTCCACGGCACTCTCGGGATGACTTCATTACTTCAACAGACTCATCATCTAGACAGTACAGCTCAACAGAAACATCTGGAACTATACCGCTTTTCGTTGAAATGGAACCGCTTTACTCTCCAAGAACCAGCTTGTGGAACAGTTCTTCACCTCTTACTGGTAGGTAGCGATGCATGAGACACATTTTTTTGTGCAGATGCAGAAGATGAGGACATAGTTGATTATAAACTTATTATGCTGTAGTTGAATTGACGACGTCTGGTTGTGAAGAAGGATATTGTAAAGTCAGTTGATGACGGCTGGTTGTGAAGTGGGATCTCGTAATTTTGTGCGCCGTATATAGAACAGAATATATTGAGATTTGGCACCGACTTCGCTTAACTTGTATGACTTTGATGATCGGTTTTTTTTGTTCGTTTTCAGAAGCGAAAATGTTGTTATCATAAACGGAACTGTCAATATATTGCGATTTGACAATGACCTCGATTCAATTGTATGAATTTGTCGATCGGTTTGTTGCCTTTGTTATCTTCAGCGGAAATGTTGTTATCATAAACGAAACTGTTCTAAGAATTTCTTAACCGAACGGTGCTCCTGTAACGACACAATAATTGTTCCGCGTACGGATGTGTTGTGCTCACCCGTGGTATATTGCAACATATTTTTGCGACCGAAAGCATTACTCGAAAATATTTTCTAACATTTTTCCTCCATTTGGAGGGCGCAAAATTGCAGAAAATTAAATAATTGATTTTTTGTTGCAAAAAATTAAATATTTAATTTTCTGCAAAACATTTTCATCCATATGGAGGCCGAAAATTGCAGAAAATTAAATTATTGATTGTTTACAAGAAAAAAATCAATTATTTAATTTTCCTCAATTTCTCGTCCTCCATATGGAGGAGAATTTTAACATGTTTCTTCCTCTCGCAACGGCGTGCGGACAATTAAATATTTAATTTTTTACCATATATACCAGATTACAACATTAAATAACTTTCCCGGGCATAACATCGAGGTACTACTACCGTTACAATACCTTCTTCACGTTCTTTCATAGTCTTGCACCATCAACATCGATGATTGCACCTCTACTCGATTATTACTACCTTCCACAGGTGTTATCATACCTTTCCAGCAACACTTTCTTCAAATTCATCATATCAGCACCATTAACATCTGCACACATCAAGTCAACTTAAAAGCAACGCCGTACAATTTGATCATTTTAACAACAACTTTACACTTAATATATTCTTCTCCACCAACATCAGCCACAACTATTTTACAATCAATTTCAACATTATACATCCTATTCCCCAACAGTTTTTAACTTTATTTTCAACACGTAACATAGGAAAACCACAACATGTCATCTTCAACATCTACTGGAAAATGCTCTACCGGGAAACATTCAGCGAGTGCATCTGATTTCACACAATTTCTGCTGTTTTCTTTCATTGACAGTTTCTCTGGTTCATCTTTCAAAGAGAAACTCAATTACAAGAATGTCAACTTCAAGAATTATCTGTAATGGTTGAGGTTCCATCACGACCCGATTTCCAAGCGCATAACAACACGTTTCGACAGCAAGGCAAATGAAAGGAAAAGTCTTTGAAAAAATCGTTATTCGAGTCTATAAGAGCTAATGGTGACAAGGTCTAGCAGAAATGGGTTCTCAGCAAGTTCGTCAGATAGCTCGTTCGTCTCTCGCCATATACACATATGGTTGTACAGATGAAATCACACTGCAAATGTTCACTGATTTTCTCACTGACAATTTCACTTCAACGGGATTCTTAGTTGGTTCAACATTCATTCACATGATCATCCAGTCAACTGGGGAAAGACCTAGACGGAACCCATTCAACATGTCTATCCGAACAACTTTCGAATGTCTCCTCTTTTAGAACAGAATTTCATTTGCCTCGGAGACAATGTCAAGAAAAAATTCTAAGACGCGTAATAGAAATATTCTCAGCATCAAACATTTCACTAGTACTAGAATAGGGTTCTTTTGTCAAAACATTTTCAAGGCGTGGGCAAGACTGGCAACATCATTAGACATTCCTCTAGTCAGTGAAATGATGTCACCGTACATCTTTTACAAGTCAAAAACATCCAGATTCGAAGTTATTTCTACAATAAACGATGATTTTTCTCCAGTTACTCAATAAAAAATATTTACGGCAAATGATTAACCAGTCACTATCGAATAATTTGTGTCCGAACAAGCTTTGAAAAGAACAAAAAGAGTGCACACAGCATTTTGTTACTTAGCATCTCCATGTTTTACCAACCTACACAAAATACTGTGGAACATCTCATTGTATGATCCCGATTCCAACTTGGAATCAGCTCAAATGATGAAACATTTCTTTGGTTATCCACACAATTTGGAATTGCCTCAATGCTTTTCTGATATATCTGATCATGTATCCGAGCCTCTCAACTTATCCGTTCCAGTTAGTAGTTAGTGGGAAATTATCGAGGACGTTGATGAGAATATTTCCCCTTCAAAGGAAACGGAAACAAGTAATGGTAAGCATGGATGTTCACCGTCTTCCGAACAATTGCAAATAAATACGAAGAAATCTAAGGTTAATGACAACCAACAAATAGAAACATCCCCAAACCAATCTTCGGATATCCCGACAGAAGTTAAGGAGGAAAATGATGTCGAACCAGCACCTTCACATGAGCTGACTACAATGGGATTTAAAGCGATGGAAGTGCTGAAATTAAGTATGAATAATTACTGTTTCTTCTATGAATGCGATTTTCAGTCCCTTACTCACACACATAAAGATTCTATGCGTCAGACTCTACAAGATAATATTCATTCAATTTTAACAGACCTACCATACAACATTAGACATAATAAGGACTATCCAAATTCAGATCACGATCCGTTCACAGCAGAAGACATGAAATAATTGGTAGATTTCTCAGAATCCGTTTTGACACCAGGAAGCCAGTTTTGGCACCAGGAAGTCATGCGCATATTTTTTGTTTGGCAATGAAATTTTCTTCCTGGGTTCAACATATTAAGTCGTAGTAGGAATTAATACCATTGGAAAACCCCGCAGAATATGAAATTCGAAAAGGATACAAGACTGAAATAAGTGCTTTCATTATGGAGGACACACCCCTCCATTACACGAATAGAAGGGGTTACTATGCATCAGATCCAAAAACACCCCGTCTCACGCATCTCTCCGTGGTTGAAAATGCAGTACAATTCTGGAAGAATGGTATGGTATGGGATCACGCTATGAAAAAGGATAAACTACAGTCATTCTGGCTTCATTACTTCTGTCCATCCCGGAACATGTAATAAAATTAATAACATCCGAAAGATCCCTATCGACGGAAAGGTATTCCTTCCATTTCAGACGAAGTCTTTCTGTCGAAGACCAATGCTCCGACCACAAAAAAGGTAAGACAGTGGATGATGGATATTATCCTGAAATTTATCCATCCTGGCGAATTGGTTGTGGATCCATGTGCTGGTACATTTTCTGTGGCAATTTCATGTATTCTTCTTCCAAAACATAGAAAATTTGTCGGTGGTGATATGGATAATAACTGTTTGGAATGCTCCTGGACACAAATGGTCGAAGATTTCCTTCGTCAGCTACTCAACGATGAATTCAACATTGAGGGCTCGGAAGAAGACCTACTTGCTGCAAAACAATATTTAGGAGATCTGGAAGCCATTGCTGTGAAAAAGAAGGGATGTATGGGGTATTCCTCCTGGACTTCCAACGGTTCAGACATTCCCTAAGCACGTTCGTCACTTAATTTCACAAGCCATTGGGGATACATATTTGTATAACAACGGTTCTCCCATACTGTGGGACAAGTGGAAAATATCATCAAAGTGAGCCCTTGATGGAATACCTACAAATACGTTTCTTGCAATTGAAGCAGGGGCACTAGGTTCTTCCCTGAAACCATTCACAATCAAGCATGAGGAAGCTGGTCTGGGGTTTTCGCAGAAAATAGAATTGATGAAGGTTTCCTCATTGGTCATTACTATGGAACATTGGTTTGCTGAAATATCGGCGGGAGTCATTGAATTACAAAAACATATGGTGGGGGTTTACTTTCGGTATCTAAGGCTCAATTCCTGAAATGCAGTTCCAATTGTTCACATAAATTCACAGAAAGTGATGGATCGAAAAAGAAGACATTGATTGTAGCTGCCCCTTAACGGGAAAAGTTGTATATCAGTTTTTTTGTGTTCAGTTATTAACAATTGAAGAGTATGTGGAACATATATTAAGCGAAGATTAACTATTGTGTGAAGAGAAAAAATACCATTTTCTATATGTTTGTTTCGTACCATAAATTTTTTTTTCTGTTTCTTTTTCCAAGTTTTTGATACATTTCAATTTTGATGAGAGGATTTCATCAAGTTAAAGAGTTGAGAGATATGCGAGGAAGAACTTGTAGTTAAGCTGTGGAACAGGGTTTCTGTTTCTGAAGGATGGACAAGTCCTGATCATGTCTTATTATCCATTGAACGAGCTGGGGTTCGTGGATACTCGATAGTAACAAATTTCACTGTGCCGCCTGAGCCATGGGCTTCGTCAGTTCATATGCTATATTTTGTTCGAGCTTGAAGAGGCCCATATCAGAAATTTCTCCTCCCGTAAATTCCTCCCTGGCTGCTACGACGTATATCATCAAACGTTTTTCTGAGGTTCACGAGCCTTTGTTTATTACATCAAATAGGCTCTTGTTGGCTTTGAGAACATGTTGGTTGACTGTTTGTTTGGTTAGCAGCACAATTTCGGAACGTAAGATATATGCCGCGTCAAAGAGGTCGCTAAAAGATATTAACTAAACCGCCCTAGCTGAACGGCACAGACGTTTAGATATGTATGATCAAAACATTTGTGGGATCACCTTTGAATGATTATCACTCAACATTTCGATGTAGCATACCTGTGATGATAAATCAGCAATATTACCAAAACTTGCATCAAAGTAGTCAATCAATTGAAGAGATTACAGGTCTGGGTATTGAAATTGAATTTAGACGTCGTGGCGTTTGCATACGATGTTGCTTTGTTGATAGAGCTGATGTAGGTTGCTGGAAACTTCTCATTAGTTGCGTAGACCACTTGTTCCAAGGAATAAAGCTGGAAAAGGAAGTCGGGATGGGTATAAATGAGCCATGCCAAGCGCATTATCATTGTTCTGAATTGAGTGAATGTGGCTATGTCTTCGAGGTGTTACAGTTGGTTGAGATAGTGATTCTTTGATTGGATGATAGTTGAACCATTATCTTGAAGGAGGCGAAAACCACTGAAATCGCAAGGCCAACAAGATGGCGGTTTCATTTCAAAACGTTTTTCCGTATGTGATGATATTTCTTTGAATGTCTAGTTTCCTGCTCGCAATAAATCATCAAAATATGTTCCTGACATACCTATTAGAATTTTGTCTCGCGGCAGGAAATAGAAATAGAAATCTGATTAAATGTGAATCAATTTTAGATCGTGTATACACGATAAATATATATGGTTCTGTAGGAGTGTATGGTACCATAAATCTGCAGACTCCGACAGACCATATACCGGTTGCATACAGTTATCAGCGTACAATTCCAGTTACGGAGCTTATAACGAAAGAAACAGATAACCTGATAATGGTACCGCCGACTGTAGATAAGCTTGCGTGACGTCTGAGGTCCAGACGTGAAAGCCAAATATCGTGGAAAGTGCAAGAAGCAATCTTAACTACTGAGGCTGCATTGTTTGCGAGGAGTACATCATGAAGTAATTCAACTTATCAAGTTGTCTTCCTACGGCAAAGTGTGCCTTGTGAACTATAGTACCATCTATTGAAGATTTGAGAGCAAGAAAAAATCAGCTGAGCATACTTTTAGCATTTGGCGGAACATCTTCTTCGAGAACAATATTGAATAATCATCTCTTGAATAATTACTTGGTTACTTCTTACTTTCTGCCATCATCTCATGAGTTGAACTTCTAGCGTATTTCAGAGGAATTATTTCTGTTAAGAAAATGTCTTCTTGACGTGGTGAGATGAAGCAATTTAAAAATTCGCGTGGATTGGAAAAGTGTTACTCAGTTTGCATGTCGAAATGTATGGCTTGATTTGCGCGATGTTGTGCGACGTGGTTTACGGTCAGATATGTTGTATACATAAACGAGTTTTGCAGTTCGGTCTGATGAAGAGTCTTTAAAGGGTCCTAGATTTTCTCCATTTTGGTTTTTGTTCCCCTTTCACGCCAAACGAGGACTTCACCGCCCGGTTCATACATAACATCGGTGGATTTGGAAAAGTTGTACTTGAGGGCCCTTTAAAGTCGCACCTTATCCATGTCAAGTCTCATTTCCACTCTGATTAAAAAATTTCAAGATATATTCTTCGATAAATCTAGCGGAGTGTCGTCCAAAAGAAACACGAAATCGGAGCGGAGTGGATGTAATCATTTGACAAGGGTTTCATTTGGCTGAGACTTCGGCAAGTAACCGTAACGTATCTACATCAGTATCTGAAGGGTTAGTTATTTTGAGCAAGTTAAATATCTTCTGAGAGGATTAAAGGAAGATCCGTCGATGGAAACGATGCAGTTCTCCCTTTCTAAAATCGATGGATATTGAGACCAGGTGCTGCATTTTTGTATGCAGATGAGATGATGAAGATCTGAACAATGTGAGAAACCAGTCTTCTAGGCAATAGATTCGTTCATTGTCGTTGAGCTTCGTCCTGCGAGCAAATTTATTGTTGAAGTTGTCAATCAAGGTAATTTTCATCTAGGATGGCTAGTCCTATCAGAGCTGGAATATTCACCACTACAACGTCAAGGTCCACAATAATGTTCTTAATTGTGGGTGGAGTCTCCAAGATGAATCTTGTAGTACCAAGAGAAGCATAGATCTCGTCCTCAAAGCGAAATGGAAACGGGATTTTGTTTAAATTGTAACGGGTTGTCTTGAAGTTCTTGTTTATAATCATTATTGCTTCCTTTCCAACTACACTGCGTGGGGCACCAGAGTACAAGCAGAAAACAGGGGTATAGGAATATCCTTGTTAACGGATGGACCATAAATATATACATTATTACAGTATATGATTGCTGATTCATCTTGAGTATCAGTGTCTTGATGTTTGGGGAGTGGATATGTGATGGTAGGATACACTGAAACAGTTTAGTTATAGATGATTGATGTTTCGGAGAGCATATTGGCAATATATGTTGTAATT
The DNA here is from genome assembly GCA_032358235.1 of Odonthalia washingtoniensis. Taxonomy (NCBI): domain Eukaryota; phylum Rhodophyta; class Florideophyceae; order Ceramiales; family Rhodomelaceae; genus Odonthalia; species Odonthalia washingtoniensis. Next base: position 7,358 of record JAULBU010019890.1, on the reverse strand, counting down.
ATATGTGTGTCGATATCATTGTTGATTTACTTAGATGCTTCATCGTCTTGTGGCTATCTTCACGGAAAGAGATTAGTTGAGTGGAAAAGGTTTCGTACTCGTCATCAGATACTTGTATTATTTCGTAATGGACATCATGCGTATGTATGTTATCAATTGTATCAATGTTTTTACCATCTACCATATCAGGAAATATATAGAACGACCTTTCCCCATTCTCAAGCCGGTTTCCTATGTAGATCTTGATGGAACCCGAACGGCAGCGGTCGGACGGTGACCACGGGGAAAACTACATCGGAGATAATGGGAGTGCACGTTATTGTTACGGTTGTTGGATTGCTGGGTGCTGATGAAAACTTGTTGCTGCTACTTTTGTATGGGAGGCTTCTATTTGAAATATGGTTGTTATTGTTCCCGTAACGGGTATTTTCGGCGTTGAATGATCTGTTTCCAAAACGCCTATTTTAGTTTTTGACATTATAGTCCAAAACGAGTTTTTGAAGAAGTGGTATTTTTGATTGCAGAGAGCTTCCTTGTGTATTTCTCAAGCGTGATCCGGTGAGTCAGTGATGCTTTAAATCACTGCTTGAAGAGGTCACCATTGAGCTCATTCGATCGATGTTTAACAGTCCATACATGAATAGCGACCAGCGTACTGAGTATTTTTAGCTTACAGGTGTGGTTTCTAAACATTAGAAGACATGGCGGGCTAATGTTTTCTATGTAATTGCACAACTTGGACAAACATATGATTCAACCCGTTATACCCTGTTATACCATATAGGCTGAGACGGAGGCTGTTGAGTCGTACTTGTACTTCACGTTGTCGATCGGCAGAATCATGCTCATCTACCATCCCCTTTTTGACATGTATAAAAGCCATTATGGCGGTTATGTACGTCAAGTAGCATGTGATTGCGTGCTCTTTCAGGATGTTACTGAAGAAAAGGGCCTTCATTCGATTATCTAAGGACAGTAAGTTTGTTAACTGGGAATATTTACGGATGGAATTGGTGATGCTTTCGTCTATTTGTCCACTAACAATCTTTCCTTGAAGTGGCTGCTTATTTATTGCGCGATATGACCTACGTTCGTCTTAGGAAGATCTTTCTTGGTTTCCGCATCAATTGAATTGGCTTTATCATTGTTTGATTGAGGCTGTTCATCTGATATGTCCAGTTCTAGTGCTGTGGGTATTGTAAGATAGGGAGGATGGAACACTGGGCGTTGATCGTCTTGATGCGGAGCTGAAGGACTTATTGTGGTTGTATTTGAGCCGCTGTGGGAGTAAGTAGAGATCTAGGATTCACAGTGCTAATTGATGTCCGTGATGCAGTGGGAGTTGTACTTCATGTGGATCAAGTGAGGGAGTGGCAGCTTTAGATTGTCTTCCTGGAGAGTTGCTCGGTTTGAGTGAGGGATGTTGGAAGAAGATTCTTTGTGCATTAGATACTTACATGATAGTGGCCATTGTGAGCTCAGTTAGATCTTATATGAAAGCGAGCCACAGATGTGGCCCCACTGCACTGTTCTGGAGGTCCTCTTCCAGAAATCACAGTCTAGTAAAAGTTTTACTGTAGATATTAGGAAGAATATCCAGATAGGCGATGTCTCTGAGGAGGGCGATGAGTAAAAAGGCACCCACAATTATTAAATGTTAAATAGTTCACCTTCCGAAGGGACCGTAAAACGTAGGATTTTAGGAGTTCTTGTCTTTTAGTTGGCAAAGGAACCGTGCTATTCTCAAGCAGAGGGTAATCTGCCGAAAAGTATTGGTCTACCAGAATGCTCTCGTTCGCGAAATATGTGGTGACTCGGATATCTTTTGCACGGAGGACACAGCGCCTGTGACGAGTTATCTTTTAGATTGAAAAATGGTAGTCATGAACAGATATCGAGTGATCCGTGAGGGTCCGGGAGTTTCGTTTTCGCTGGTCATCTCAGGGTTGACATGGACAGTGATGAATAGTAATAAAAGAAAGAGAGTTTGTGAAAGTGGATAAAGAGACGATGTAAAAAATTAGTTTAGACTTGTATAATTATTATAATTAATTATTCAATATTATCAATATTATATTAATATTAGTTTGTAGTTTATTTATTTATTTATTTTTCAATTTGTTTATTTTTTCAATTTGTTTATTTTTTATAATTTTATGATATATTGAGAGCATCTCGGGTCGAAGCAGGTTTCGATTATCGTGAAATAATCGTGATCTGAATAATCGAAACGTGCCCGAAATAAAGGTGCAACACAAAAGGAGTGGGCTGTCTTGCCATTAAATTTAATAAGTACGGTCCAGGTACAGATAGAGGGACCTATAGGAACACAGTACCAGTTGAAGTAGTGCAATGTGGTGTGAGTAATAAATGGGTGTACGTTTGATACATTATTCACGCAATTGAAATGAGTGGTTTTCACTGTACATGCCTTGACGGACTTCTTTTCAAAGTGTCCGTACATGTCATTGGCCCAGTCATCCCTGTTTTTTAGTGAAAAAAAGTTGTAAAAGTTGTAAAAGCACAAGTAAAAGCACACTTTATTTCCAGAAACGCGCCCGGAAGTGTGCTTCTGTATTCTGTGTGCCATCATTAGTGTTGTCCATAATTTGACGTTTCGATTTGTTATAATCAAAATTAATCAAAACAAAGTATGCCCAGACTCTAGATGCTCTTATAATCTTTTTGTCTTAATTAATTTTTTAAATTCTTTTTAAATATTTGTATATTTTTTCGGTTACGGTGTATCCAATCCGGATTCTCCATGTATACGCTTAACACGAACATAATTGTACTTGACAAAGGCAATCAGCGTGAAGTAGTAGCACAGTTCGACAGGTGTGACTAAACTACTGTCGCATGTGGGAAAAAAAGTAATACTGAAGCTTGAAGTGGATTGTATGTATATGCATGTGGATCGTATGTGGATCGTATATGGATTGGTCGAGGTATGTCAATATAATTTTGCGGTGATGTGTGATATATTCTATATGCAGTGAGGTGTGATGTAAGTAGTACTGAGAAGTCCGAATGATTTACTGTGGAGTGTGTGAGAGGCAGGAGGTATCCAAGTAGGAGGTTTCAGTCAAAAGAGGTCAAAAAAGAAAAGGTTGATTTAGGCAAAAGAGGACATGTGTGCAAATGACTACAGCACTTGTTATCATCCGGACGAGCACGAGGCAGTAACGATACCCACTCACCCGGTCGGGAATAACTATAAACTAGAAGTTTAATAATTGTAAGTAAGTAATGTAAAAGAAGGAAAAGGGTAGAAAAAGAGAAAGTTGCGAAAGACGTTCTTATTGTAAAATATAAACCTCGTAAACAGAATAATAGACAGTAGTCCATGTTTGTCACTAGGTATGAAACGTGTGTAAGAAACGTGTGACTAAGGTAGTGTAAACTGGTTCCAGCAGAAAGGTTGGTTATAATTAGTATGGATTTTATTAGAAATTACATGAGGCTTTTGTATTCGCCAAAAACTGCAGACCTAACGTGATGGCTGCGGTTACCATAGTTTCTCAAGTACCTTAACCAGAAATCTACAGTGAACTCGTTGCAGGGATCAATAAAACTGTGAATAATACTAGAGAATAATCATGAACGATAATCCCTGTTACTGAAATTGACTTAAACATCATTTTCATGTTTGATTTTGCCGATCATTTGAACCATGGTGCTCCATTTGTCAACTTAGATGAACTATCATTTCAAACGGGCTTCATCATCTTTCTACAGGATGAAACGGGAATGACAAATTGTGTGGAATTAAGCAGTCTAAAATCAATACGCGTCGTGCAAACGGTTCTGTTTTGCAATTGGTCGTCAATCAAGTGACACTGAGCTCAATTCCAAGTTGACACTGCTTGTCACGCCTTTGTCACACATTACCAAGCTCATCCACATTGAACGTTGCTGAGCGTGAAAATGAGTAATAAGTTAGTATATTGCACTGCAGTTCCGTATAAGCGAGATATGCACATTTGATGAAACCGTCGACGTAGCCATTGTAATCAGATACTACTTGCAACGCATTATAAATCGCATAATCGGTCTACCAATTCCCAACAACTCGTCATAATTATTCGATGGAATTACAAAATCATCCAAGAAGACTGAGAAATGCCTTATGGGATGTGGGTTGAGACTATCAATGAAAATAGTTCACCGGGATCAGCTGGATTCGACACGACAGCAAGATTGTCAATTACATCACCTAATTCAAACCTGGTGATGGACTACTGAATTTTATGAGAACTGGTGTATTGGATTATGATATTGAAAAAAATTCAATAAGGGAATCAAGCAAGACTGAGGAACGCCCATGGAACGATGTAATTCACAAGGTGAACTACAAGAAAGCCCAAGCTATTTGGATAGTGATGCCTATGGGTGAATACAATGGTATTTTGATTCACGACAAAAATAGCGATGAAAAGTTTTCTTGTGAAAAGAAATAAGCTGAGTCATCAAAAACTCATGATGTAGAGTGCCAAGAATTCTGACTGCTCTATACACTGGAAACTGATCGTTACAGTGTCTTCGAGTACCGCTCTCTCATCTCATTTGAAAGTACGTCCTACACTGTCACGTACACTCTAGTGTAGTATATTGATCCAGTATGGCCAAATTCCGTTTCCATTTGTTCCGTTCCTTCAATCACATGTAAAACCTACAACGAACTCTTTCTTCCAATTAATTAGTGATCCGATAATTAGTTTTCGGATAATTTATTTGTAATATTACATACTTTTCTGTGAATATATCTTGTGCGCTGACCTGTACGGCGTGCAGTTGATCGTCAAATCCTGACACACCAATCCCTCGGTTTTCCGCGCAGGTTCTATGAGCTAATCTTAATCCAACTCATAGAGTATTTACCAGCCCTATTCGCCGCGGGATATTAGTTGTTATCATAACATGAGACGTACGTAACACCTTTCAATTAAATCTACATTCTCGTTTGAAGTGACAGTCGGTTTAGTAAGTTGTTATAGAGTGATCTACTTTTTGTTGATAGTATCTCAAATGTGTACCATATATTTGTATTATTTTATTAAAACATACAACAGTAGATCCACATAAATTCCAATCATTTTTACCTTCGAGATGAGTTGAATCAGACGTGTCCGCTTCCAGTAAATTCTCAATCTATCTTGTATCATCGGGACACATGTAGTGTCGTGTTAGTACAGTATTATGTACCTAGTGAATTTCTAATAGTAATCCCACAAATGCCGTTGTAAAGCTACCACACAAGTGTCTAATAAATGTATAGTGATAACCTCATATAAGCGAATACAGTGCAATCCGCGAATTAATTCACTCCTTGCCTCGATAATTTCCTCGACTTATCCTTGGGTGTAGGTTCACGGCTATTATTATATTTATGGAAAGTTGTAGTTCACGAAACTAATTATAATATGAGTAGTACAGTAGCTGTAGATGCAGTAGGAATAGTAGAATTAATAGCACCAATTTATGCAATGTAGTGTGAATGAATTCCGATGCTAGTAGCGAAGACGAAGTGGTCCTTTGCATCTGGGACACGTGTAATGGTCAAATATGCTATCCAGGCAGAATCTACACGTATCTAGGCTGGATCTAGAAATAACGATGTGGATCATGAGATGCAGTGAGGTATCTACCAGCTCAAATTGATGTGAAGACAAGTTATGGGAACAATGAAAATAAGTAAAGATGAGAGCTTTTACCAAAGATGGGTTCGGGTTAACTTGTTGCTTGTTCTTCTACTGAATCGAGAACTTCGTCTCAGTCGGAGTTTATATAGGAAAAAGTGCGAAGACAGCACATGCATAAAAGCTAGCATGTGACGATACTATAACCAGACATATTAAAAATTGAGAGACACGATGGCAGTTATCATGTATATATATATATATATATATTCGTCTGTGTTTCCGTAACTGGATTCCTACATTAAAGAGGGGTAGTTTTGGGGTGGATGTGACATTTATTACACCATATGAATTTTGGGGGTCCGTGTAGGTTACATACATAAAAGTACAGCTTTTTCATGGTTACGGATGGTAACTGAAGAAAAAATATACACAATTTGATGATAAAATGTATGGGGCATTACCTGTGGCATACAGATACTGTATGTTTTAATGTATGAGGCATATAAATTTACTTACAGAAGGCGCAGAGTAAATAGAATAAATTGTCCGTGCCAACATACATTGTTTGAAAAATCACAGGAATGTATGATTGAAAATTTCTTTCATACACAGGAGATTTTTTTCTATGCAATCTAGGCTCGTAACTACACCTTGTGTTTGAGACGTTGAATGAATACTTCATATAATACTGCGAAAAATGCTTACCTATAAAAATGGGATTAATAAATATAAACAATACTACAAAAGTTAGTAAATTGAATATGGAAAGATCATGACATGGGAATTATAGTATGAAACAATAATCGGAAGAGGAATTAAAACATACCTATTCACCTGAACCAGGGTAGTTGAAGAATAGAAGTAACCTGTAAACGAAAATCAGAAGAAGAAGTGAAGGTAAAGGAAGGTTAACAATCATGAATGGAGTTACACTAAAATGTTTGAATGAATTAATACTTAGTGAATACTTACCTGTGCTAAAAAGATGACGCATGCAATAAATTCATCGCTATAGGAACTCACATGTACGAGTCGCTGTTGAAAGTTCAGAATGAGTGAACTGTCATCGTGTTGGGATCATCGTTGCAAGTTGATCGCTTATAGTTTTGACTGGTCGATAGAAATGTGCATTGATGGGGGAAAAGTAGGTAATGGAATTGTATGAAAACGACACACAAATGGCTGATTAGTTGAAATTTTATTAACTGAAAAAGGCACACAGCGGTCATTTCTCGCACTGAATTATGGTAACGGCGGATCTGAAAAAATGTTCAGAAATCGAAAAAATACTATTGCAATTAAAACTTCCAATATTACTTTTTAATAAAAAATCAAGTGAACATACGACAGAAAATAATATTAAAATTACACAATCCGAAAATAAAGCAATTAAAAAATTAAGGGATCCAAACATTTAATGTAGACGTAGGCGTTCTGTCACGTGTATTCTCTTAACGAAATGGCGTGGTGTCGTAGAAATCACACAGAAGACACCACAAGTTGTGGCCTTAAAAACTAGGAATGGGGATACAGATGCATGACATCCAAAAAATGGATAGATCATTGTGTATGATACTGACTCTGAAATATATTAGCAATGTACGAAATATATTTCAGTCGTTTATGGAATTATTGTGTCGTGTGACACTTTTCGATAGAGCAAAAAATATGCACCTATTTACCCAACTCTTGCCGTCACAGAACACATCTGTAGCT
>JAULBU010019879.1:0-19679 GCA_032358235.1 Odonthalia washingtoniensis | reverse complement strand
ATTCCCATTCCCATTCCCATTCCCATTCCCATTCCCATTCCCATTCCCATTCCCATTCCCATTCCCATTCCCATTCCCATTCCCATTCCCATTCATTCCCATTAACATTCCGATTATCATTCCGATTATCATTATCATTATCTTTATCACTATCATTATCATTGCTCTTCATTGCCATTATCATTTTCCTTTGCGCAGAATTGCGAAGAAAAAGTACCGCAGGTGTTGGAATAGAATAAAGAAAGGTGATGTTTTTATTTATCAGCTTTTTATCATTTTTTTTTAAAAGTAATATTTTGGTTTTTTTACAAACACGTTTAAAATTAAATTTTATGATTAAATTATGAAGTATTTTCATTTATTCTGAAAAATAAATCTCAAACAGTTTGAAAGAAATCATTCCGAAATACGAAACACGGTTGGCATTTTGTTGGTCAAACACTTCCTCCCGCATGTTACTCTGCCGTTTGACGGGCAGCAAGGGCGCCTCCACAACAGCAACCACGACCTCTGCTGCCGTCTACACGACGACGTCGCCACCACAGTCATTTTCGCTTACAGAACGACGGCGACACCACAGCAATCATAACGACCTCCGCATTTCTCGCTTACATCTTTCCGCTATATGTTCTATCAGTGCAGAACGCAATCTAACGTGCTCTTTCAAATTTTTTATATCATCAATTACAGCAGTCATTTCGCCTAGTCGAAGCTTCGGGCAATCAGTTGATACTTGTTGCACTTCCAGGTCCGACTCTTCGTTTTCGAAATAAAACTGATACCATTTACCCCATCACCAACGTATGAATCCCTCCTTTTCTCTACAGTCATATTATGCAATAGACTGAAGCTGTGGCAATGTCCTTCATTTTTGAAGGACACTATAATTCAGACTACACGAACATGACCTAATATCTCCTGAAAATCACACCGAATAACCGTTCAACTCATTTTCGGGCCACCTCTTGCACTTTACAATACACTGATTGTGTATTATTCGATGGTAACTGTAGTGTCTTCACAAAAACGTTCCAAGACGGATAGATACCATCATCCAAATAGTAGTACGAGTTGAATACCTGTCCCGCTACTGTGTAACTTGGCCTCTGTGGCAGAAAAGGACGAGATAAATAAAATTGCAGAAGTGATTTCTCAATTCAATTATGTCCAGATCATTATTGCGCCCATGTAATCCATATTGGAATTTCCGTACCCAAAGATCCAAATCACGTACGGCCTCCGTACGTAAATTTGGACTTCCATCTTTTCCAACCATCAGTCTTCACAGAACCTTCGGAAATTTGTTCCATGCCCAACATGTACAATCAACTGCACCAATACAACTTGGAAACCCAGCATTCCTGGATTGTGCCTCAATACGGATGAGGTCCTGTGAGGACCGTTCACGTAGATACTCTGCGCATAGTTTGTTCAAAATCACCCTACAAAGTGAACTGAGGCATCAAGAAGCTGTTGTCTCACTAATCTCAAATCTATCGTCGCAAAAATCACTAGGTATACCATAAGATAACTGACAATAACCAACAATCACCATTATAAGGGGTGAAATTCCTCTTTGTCTAACAGCGTTTTTGCCTAGACCACGGTGGAAAAGTCACCACATTCGTCATTGCTCGAGACACACGCATCAATCATCTTCAGAAAATCATCACGCGGCATTCAAAACCGCCTCTCAAATCCCTCTTAACTTTTGCGTGGTCCCTCTCCGTTGTTCCCTGTCGTTCTTTTTCTAACGGCCAAAAATATTTGAGCATATACCGCGTGTGAGTTTGTTCAAATTCACGCTTGACACTTGGAGCTTTTCCTGGTCTACAACTACCTCTTCTCCGCCTTTTGATGAACTCCGCACTCATTGATCCCATATGTATCCACAGAGCAGCAGCCATCTCCGCGGCGTCCCCTTGCAACGCGCATTCCTCGAGATATGCTTTCGCCATGCCGCGCGTATGTTGACATTTTGGTAATAAAAGTGGAGATTACGAAAGATCTCCGGAGACAACCCCGGTGCGTGATATGAAAAAAAAATACCCAAATAATAGATTCATGGTATGGCTATTCACATGTCGAGGTACCAGAAATCACACAGCCGTTGGTTTACTGTCGTCATTTGGATTTCGCACGGGTGTGGCAACTATGAAAAAATTCTGCAGTCTATTCTAAACAATTGAATTTGCTTTTTTTCACTTTTTTAAACCAATTAAATTTATACAGGTGGTTACTGTCAACAACTTGGATTCCATGTTGGATCTACTAGTGGAGATGATGCTCAAGTTTTGTCATTTATCATTTCACTTTCAACGCAAACCAAATTAGATATCGCAAAATTTGTGCATAATGTAATGCCGACTCCCAGGATCGAACTGGGGACCTCAAGAACTTCAGTCTCGCGCTCTTGGTTGACGCCAGTCCCAACTGAGCTAAGTCGGCTGAGCGGTGGGGACATATTAATAGACCATAACTCACACATATTGTATACACGTGTAGTGAGATCAATGTCGAATAGGTTGGCATGGTGGGAACCTAGAGGATCTCATGTAGCGGGTGTATACTGAAATGACACCATTTGACACTATGGCCCTTTTGAAAGATTACCTAGCCGAGTGACTTATTAACGGTTAACAGTGCGTTCGAGAGTGGTAATCTGTAAATGGAGCGGGTGGGGTATAAACATTCACACTTTCCTCACACTGCATAAGTATTACACATATGTATGAGATAGTTGAGGTTTCTACAACGCAACTCAGAGAGTATAATAAATTTGTAGTTACTGAAATGCTGTAAACAGTGGTGTACACAGAATTAAAATCGGCCAATCAGAACTGGATATACGGTAGGCATGAGTCACATTGGTAGAGAACAGGATTTTTATTATTTTCCATTCTCAAAATAAGCTGTTTCCGTTGCATTATCATCTTCATATCGAATTGTTTCCTTGGGTAATGTACACCTGATTCGAAGGAACTTTCATCATCACACACTGAGGTTGCTATTGTTCATCATTCTATAGTTTCGGTGTGGTTGGTTTCTGAACGAGAAAAAATTTGAAATTAATTCTGATGGAGGAAGTAACTTTTTTCTTTTTGCAATTTTCTCGGCTCCTGTTCGACTTTTGGATTTTCAATCAATTTCAAGCTTGATGTCGATGAGAACCTAGAACAAAGACTAATGACAGGATCTTCGTGTTTATTGGCTCATCTGAAAGGTATGATTCTCAGCATTACACTGATATAAGAATCTCAGATTTCAGGAAAACAGGAGTTTGTACTTTTAAAACCTTTCCGGCATATGACTATAATATAGACAACAATTCCCTCTAGATGCACAATATGCATTTAGAGGGAATTGTTTCCCAAGAAGGGTGTTTCTCTAAAAATGGCATTAATATGCCTATGATGGCACAGTAGCAACAGAAACTTGTTGACTACCTTGTTTCTCTTTGGTAGGTTAAATGTATACGTCCTTGTTTTTGTTTATGTTCTTCACGTTATTATCTCCTTATTGTTGTTGATCTTGTTTTTTCTTGTTGCTTATGCTTTTGTTTTACTAATTTTCTGTAGTTCCCATATTTCTCCTCAAAAAAAAAACTCACCCACAAAACGGAGGCATCCGATAGGTTCAAGGGCATTTCAATCTTTTTTCCCGTTCCGGCTATCCCGTTATACCTCGCTTTTATATGTCATTTATCTTCAACTCCGTCTCATTTACCTTCTCTGTTAGTAGAAATGAGAGAAATTCTTTTTCTTCGTCATTTTCATGGGCGATGAAGTTTTGAAAAAGTTCAACTTTGTCCAACAGATTTAATGTTTTTGAGATTGGCGCTTTACAAGTTCACAATTTATAAATTAGTATCAGTAACAGTAAATGCTGAAAGCCGAGTAATACGTAGAAACATTATAAAAGTAATTTTTCAATTTTTGAAGATTTTGTTTTATACGTTATATACTACAGTAGTTTAGTTTACAGTAACAGTTGTAGTTTACAAAACGGTGACGTCATGCACTTTTGCCGCCCACTTTGCCGTAACAACATTTTTTTCGTACGGTTTGCATCAGAAATCAAGGCAATCGTTTTTGTTTGATGCGCAATACCAAATTTTTGATTAAAATTGTCACATATCGAACGATGTGTATGAATGGTATGCTGCGCATCAAACAAACGTTTCCTTGAATTTTTTTCTTCTTTTTCTAAAATGCAAGTCTTAACGTTCAGTCAGGTGGAAGGTGATGCCGTATTTTTAGGTGACAGAGGTGATGCAGAAAATGGAGGGGGGGAGGGGGAGGAACCACCGCGAAATGGGAAAGTAAAAGAGACTGTTGTAAAGTGCCCGATGCCGATGACGGACCAAGATCCCCTAATTAATCACATTGCAATGATTGTACGAAAACCTGCTTTAAGACTCATGACTTACTATCAGCACCAAACCCATCATCGAGACATTAAAATAAAAATTTGAATAGAAAATATCAAAAAATCAAATCCGCAACCGCATTGCTTTCTTGCTTGCTTGCTTACAAGTTGTGTTAAGTCAATTAATTAAATAAAATAAGCTAGCTATATATGACAAAATCTTAGGTAACATTGTGAACGGTCGCCCATCACTCGTGTCCACAAATAACGTCAACCAAATCTACTACGGATAAAAATAATAGTCAATTGATGGGGGGGGGGGGTGAGTAAGTAATTTAAAAGTAAAAAGTTAAATGATAATGATGCGAACGGCCGCCAACACTGAAAAGTGAAGACAAAGGAATCCAGTTAAACATCACTACTGGTCGGTCGCTCCCTGCTTTAACAACCACTTTATAATATACGATGAGCACAAGAGAGAGATAAAAACAATTATTTTATAAACCCCCCTAAATTTAGCGAATAGTTCCTTCGTGAATCGGAAGACACCTTTGCCTCTTTTCAGAAAATGTCCGGCGGAAAGGTACCCGCTCCATGCCATCCTCGTGTCCAACTCCCATTCTTCCTGTGTCTTCTTCATGCGCAACAGCTTCAGCGGACCCACGGTCACTCGTTGCGTCACTCAGAGCGATTGAAGCGTGACGGTGGTTCATCAGTCCGACGGAAGAAGAGTTATTCGGGTGAATGGCGTTTATAGAATCAGTACCTGTCATGCCAACCTGTGTAATCCCATTGTTGTTGTTGTTGTTGTTTGAGTAACGCACCGTTTGAAGACGATTGCCGTATGCGTTATCATACATTCTGCCTGTAGAAAATATACCAGAGCTTGGTCCAGCGACACTACCTACACCGCCAACTCCTCCATTTCCCGCACTACCCATACCACCACTCATATTCGGATTACTATATGAGTCTGTATTTGAATTCACAAAGTGTAAAGATGGTAAGCTCTGTCTAGGAGCTGGTGGTGGGGGCAATCTAGGGTTTTGATTATTAATTTTCGTGCTATTCGGTGCGCCGAGAACAACAGTCCGTTTATTTGCACCTCTACCAGTTGATATGATAGCTCCTTGATGTCTCGTCTTCATATGATGTGACTGCGATGAGCGCCACTTGAATCGAAGTGTGCACCCTGCTACTTTACACGAGTATGGCATGGAATTTGTATGCCTACGATAATGGACACTGAGGTTGTAACGTCTATCAAAAGCTTTATAACACCCTGGATATGTACATGGATATTCTTTTGGTAATTCTTCTTGCCGTAGTTTGTTTGGTTGTGATTGTTCTTGTAGTTGTTGTGGTTGTGATAATGGTCTTCTTTTTTGTAAATGATTTTGTGATTGATTATTATGTCGTGCTGCTGCTGCTGTGCTTTGATATTGATATTGATGTAAACCAACCATACTAGCAGAGTTCGCAGAATTCCCACCAGCATTCTCCGGGGAAGACGGAGTTGGTGTAAACGGATGAGTCACGGATGTCGCCGGTGTATTTGGTGAAGCAGGACCAGATCCACCAATACGTTGATGTCGTAGCGGACGAACATGAATCCGTTCCTCCTGATATCCCGTCTGTATGTGCATGGATGCAACATCACTTCCATGTAGCTGGTGTTGTTGCTTCACTGGAAAATTTCCTTCACTAGCAGAATACCGAGGTGTCATACAATCAGCTACGTTCTGAAATCCATCGACACGGCTGCCGCTGACATGACGAGATGGATCAGCAGGAGGAAACCCATCAGTTGTGTAATTCTTGCATTGAGAGACATGTGCAAGCTGAGATATTGGCGGTTGATGGCGTTGTTCTTGCTGTTGCTGCTGTTGTTCTTGCTGTTGCTGCTGTTGTTCTTGCTGTTGTTGCTGTTGCTGCTGCTGTTGCTGTTGACGTTGTACTTGGTGATGTCGCTGGTGATGGTGTGAAGATGGTGAAATTTGTCGACCCGCACTGGCTGTATTACTGTGGTGAGTAGTATCGTGATGCTGTACAGGGAAAACTTCCTCCTTCTTTCGGAAGGATTGTGCTTCTCTATTAATTATGGTATGATTGTTGTGGCTATACAAAGGGTCTATCAGCGGCACGTGAGCTAGAGGGGATTGGGAATGAATCGGCTGTGACAAGGGTAAACTGTTACAATTAGATGGGTGGGGCCTGTGGAAATTGAGTGATATTGGGGCAGAATGTTGTGGTACAGAGGGAATTCCGGAACGCAATGGAGGTTCGGCGGGTAATGGAGTGGACGTCGTTGGAGCCAAATTGTAGTTATCAGCATTTGAATTGACTGTAAGTTGAGGAGGATGTTGAAGAGGATTAGAATGATGTACTTGAGCGGTGGAATACGACGACGTGGGAATGGGGATCGAGGAAGAAGGGAGATTCGATATTTGATGTGGTGGTGCAATAGCAGTGATAACGGCCGGCATGCTCACTGGACGCAAACTGCGGTTAGTATCAATGGAAACGGGGACGGAAGGACCGTTTGGGTTGACGGAGTGATCGGGCGGGAGCGCAAAGTTGTCATAGACGATCATTCCGTCGGCGGATGGGGTGGTAGACAATTGAGGTTGCTGCTCGAGCTTTCGGAGGAGTGTGGACGGTGCTCTGGTGAGGTGATTATCAGGGATTCTGTCGTTGTTACTAATGCTGCGGTTGTTATTGTTGTTGCTCCAACTGTGTTCTGAGCTAGGGGTATTGTTGTACAGGTCTGTGGTATGGGGGCGGAGAGATGGGAGGACCTTTTGATGATGCAGGTTGTTAGGTTGAGATAAATGGTTGTTAGAAAGTGATTTTGGATTGTTGACGATAGGGGGGAGGACAGTCGGAGGTTGGAAATTTACAATTTGGGGTGGTAGCGTCCAGTTATAGCCCATGTCCTGCGCACAGCAGTTAGATATTTCAGTTATGCAAGAGCAAAGAAAAAGGAAATAGAAGAAAGGAGAAGAAAGGAGAAGAAAGGAGTGAGTTAACGACGTGAAAGCGATCAAAGTCGTCAATCGATAAGAAGGGAGGAGAAGAGACAAACGAGGAGACTGCGAGGAGACTGGGTTAAAAAAAATGGAAAAGGTAAGACTGGGTTGGAAGGAAGTGTGGGATGTGTTGGGAGTTAGGGGGGCAGTCGCGAAAGATGGCTCAGACGGAAATTTTTAAACGGTACAAATATTCCGGTTGTTTGGCCAGGAAAATGTTCGAAGAAATGAATAGTCGAGGCAACCCCCCTCCCCCCACCCTGCCCGGCCCCCATCACTAAGCCGATCACAGCGTTCGGGATGCGTACAAAAAAAAAAAAGTTGTATACCCGTCGCTTACCGGGGATTGTTTGGAGGAGTTGATATTTTCTAATTTTTTAGTTTAAATTTTTTGTTTTGAAACATTTACAAATCGACGACGGGTGGGTGGTATGTGCAATTCGTCCCATTGTTTATGACATATTTTTTAAATTATGTAAAAAATTACTTTTTTTTAGTTTAAAATGTTGGTTTCATTGTTTTCAAAATCCCCATACAAACACCCGATCCCTATTTTATACATTTAAAAAGCAATCCCCTCATACAATCATTTCTGCCTCAACCAGAGAGCGCGGGCAGACGATTCGTTCAGTATCTCCCGGCTTCCTGCCCTGCGTGCGTTGCAACTTTTTTCAGTTTATTTCTTCGATCCCATCTGCTCCACTGTACATTAAATGTACAGTGGATTTTGTACTTTCCCTGTACTTTCTCTGTACGATTACTGTACGCGTACTGTACAAACTACTGTACAGACTACAGAAGACCCATACAGTACAACTTTTCTTGAGTCTCTTTGAGCCGTACTTAAACAAAAACCAACACGCAACTCCCAATAATGCGTTGCATTACGTATTCCCTCCAATTTGTCATCATCGTCAACATTGTCATGATTGTGTCATCGTTTCCTATTTTCCTATTTTCCCTATTTTCCCTATTTTCCCTATTTCCCTATTTCCCTATTTTCTTACTTTCTTACTTTCTTACTTTCTTTTACCTTCTTAACTTTCTCACTTTCATATTGTTATGTTTATTTGATTGGCTGATATAAATAAATATGAAAATATATCATTGTACTGATGAACTTTATTTTATCCATATTCTGTATACTGTATACTGTATATCTATATAGTTTTTGGAAATATATGTTTGTTAGTATATGTCTCATGATATACCAATTTTATATACCTTTGTACACCACTACTACACTACTACTCCCACAACTACTATACTCACTCCTAGACAGCTTTAAGTTACTGCAGAGTCCTTCAAAAGCCATGCTCAATAATTATTGCGGGAAACATTTTCAATTGAAAATTGCAATTCAATGACCCATTATCGCTTCTCACACACCTGCTGAATGTATGGCACTAACCCAACAACTCTCAAGCTCTTTACAAACTTCCATATATACCCATTTATTTATTAGGGTCAACACTTCTCAAAAATTATATTATATCCCACTCAAATCCATTTCACAGCAGACATGCGCTTTACACTTTACAAAGCATTCAGACTGTAGACTTTCGTCATCCGACGACCAATCTCTCTCTCTCTCTCTCTCTCTCTCTCTCTCTCTCTCTCTCTCTCTCACACACACACACACACACACACACCACACTCTCTCTCTCTCGATCAATCAATCAATTATACTTCTTTCTAACCTAGGCTTTCCAATGCATTATGAAAGAATTCACTGGCTGCCGCACATTGCACTGTTGTGTTCTTTGACTTGAGGAATGTTCATCCCTTGGTTGTTTTTTTACGAACGGCCCCTTTCTGTGAAATCCAAATGGAACAGACAAAAGAACAGTATAGAGAACGTTTTGTACGCTCTCGCAGCTTTTGATTTTGATGTTGTTTTACAAATGTTAGAAAACACTGACTGATGGGTACAACAGTAGTATTCATATTTGTTACCGTTATATCCATCCATGCAGCAGGGTTACCAATTCGTGGGGGGAACAGCCCCCATCTAAATGGTCGAAAGCACCGTTGTCCAACTGGAATTAAGTTGTCCGGATATTTGGTGCTTGTTTTTGGGGGGATCACAAAATAGTTTAAATAAATAGGAAAAGTTCTCATGGGATTGATTGATTGTATTGTGCGTGCGTGCGCAGCGATAGACGGACTGATTCGAAACAAGTGACCAAATTTCATTTTGCTCCCATTATGTTCAATTTTTAACAGCATGATCTAAAAAATGCTCCCTTGTTACTCCTAGTGATTTTAAATCCTGTCCAGTCCCTATTTGGCCATTTCTTGTTCATAATAAGGAAATTAGGAAATCGGGCAGAAAAAGGAACCCTTGTGTTTTTTTAGAAATTTTTTAAATAATAGCAGTGAGTATCCGTATCGATAAACGTAGGGAGTACAGGTTGCAGTTTCTTACTTTGGTTGAGACATTAGTGAATACGCCCAATAAATTATTTGGGCGAATGATGGTTTACAGACGATTACGTTTTCCGCCCGCCCTGCGAAAACAACTGTGTTGTCACGGTCGTCACTATTCACCCAGTAAAATGACGTCACTTACAGTCTTTTATTTTTTTTTAAAAATGAATAATAATATTATTCATTCCTAATGTGCGGCCCACACGTGTACCAAACAACAATGATCCCATCATTTAAATACGTTGATGGCAGTGTGCCAAAACACACCTATTCCCGCTCATACATTTACAGCTGAAATCCCGCGTGTTAAAATTAACAATGAAAAGGGATAATAAAATGAAGTGTAGCCCCGGCGGAGAATGTGTGGGTGATGGGCAGCAAGCGGATGTTGGCGTGCTGGAGCAACGTAACGTAAGTGAGAAATGACTGTAAGGCAGTTGTTATGTTGTAATACTAAATCCCTTTTTTAATGCCGCTCATGTCCCGCTTGGTTGGTTTACCGCCACGCCACGTGTTGGAGCGCTATCATTGGGTCGCGTCACCATCGTGTGTACAGTGCTGTCTACCAATCCCTTTTACCAATCGTTGACAGACACCAACCCTACCCTACCTAACCACCCTCCTCCTACACTTTCTCCACCACACATTTCACACACATCCCAAAAAAAGAAACAGAGTTATTTCAAGATGCCATAAAAGTATCTCTCCCCTCCTAACCGTTGGCCTCAACATCACACATACACATAATTAAATTATGTAAATTTTACCTTCTACAATAACGTGTTCCATGAATAGCTCACAAACGTTTCTTGACTTATTATTCCGCAAGCCAAATAATTAACGTATTGACGCTAATAACAGGGAAGGTTAGTTGTAAACAACATTGGTCAGAGGAGGGGACGACCTTTCCGAAAGTGCATATAGATAAACTGTACAAAACGAAGGCGACATGAATAATTCAAATCAAAATGAAACTATTGGTCAGAAGACGACCGAGGAAATAAACAGGTTTATTACAAAATGTTTCACATAATTTACAATTGAAAGGGTTACTGAACAAGTGTACACTCATTTCTCACCGATAGTTTCAATTCAGCAGTAGATGCGTGGAAAGGTCTATGTCACATGTTTGACGTTTCTGAAATAGTTTAAATACGACAAAGCGAAAATTTCCGAAGTACAGTTATGTCAATGTGGTCTTACAAGTCCCCTCCTCTATTGGAAGTTTAGAATCGAACAGACGAACTGCTTTTTCATTACTATCACATTTCAGTATATTATCACAGAAGAAAGAATTCTGCATACAGATATCTAGAGGAAATGTAAAAACACTCATCGGAACCCGCACAAAACGTAAACCGTGTGTAGAACCACAATCTACCTCACATTTCGGAATATCCTCTCAATAATTTGAATCAAAAGTAACCACAGCCCTATATTTACATAGAATGTACCCTATTCGACTGTTATTTATTACTGCTCCATGTACCAAATTGTGGACATAACCGCCATTCCCCCCATCTATACATGTTTCAACTGTTCCACCGATTCCTTCAACAATGGCCTATTTACATCATCTATATTGTTGAAAATGACAGTCCCAATGACTTTGACGTCGCCAACAGTGAGAGTTCATATAATTTTGGCTAAAACATGCCGTGTATATAGCTTATTCATAACTACTAGGCGTACTTGTGTTGGTGATGTAAACAATTATGTTTGATAGCCAATTTAAATAGTCATTGAAGGTCAGTTCATATGGACCTGTCATCTGTCTGAAATATGTAGCATACCATAATAGCGGACTCAAAAAAGATGTAATTAACTGTTATTGTCCCATACCAAAAATAAGTATGGATATAACCAAAAAATAGCTTAGAAACGTATACAACAGGGTACTGCTTTGATTTTCATGTAGGATTTTTCTGATATCTGTGACTTACATATCAAAATCTTGTTATCAAAAGAAGTAACATCAACAGGCACAGAAATTTTCATTGAATTTGTCATAAATTGTCCCAAAATTATCTATAATGAGACAATGGATCAAAAACGGCAATAGAAAACTACATGGTAAATCTTTGTGCACCGTTAAAATTTAATGTCGCACAAAATTAGAATCATTCGAACATTGCACAAACGGAAATAGATGGTGACATTCGGGATGGGCATGGGATTACTCCAAGCAAAAGAAGGATAGAGCATAAGCATTCGTTTCCCATAGTACAGTTTCCGCAAAACCCTGCCATCTTCAGGAAATCTATATATGTCGTTTTTCAAACTAATTCCATTCTAATTTTTAAGTATGTAGATATTAGTGGTACATGATACCTCTAAAAGTTACTAATGTTTCCTTGGTTTTCTACTGGGACCTCGTGTAGAGTTACCTATGCTCATTATAAGTGTTGTTTCATCTCCTTACTATTGTAATTGGACACTTCATCAACTGAGAGATGGTTTGGAGGGACGACATAGATTATATCCCAAAGTCTTTTAATCTTACGCCATATTACTGATGTTGATTGGGATCGGAGGAACGCAGCAGAGGAAAAGTGAGTCGCCAAATCTACCATATAAAGTACAGGTCCGCTATTTATGAACATTGTATCAACTTGGACGCCATGATTGAACTTCAGACCATCATTTTCAACCGATAGAAGAAATATTTTTGGGGCTCTGGCATGCACCTCAGATGGTTTCCATTCCTTAACTAGCCTTTGTATTGTATTGCGCGTTTCTGAACTCATGCATCCCTTAGTTGCTAACATATCAGAACCTCAGTTGCACTTACGTTGGGATGCCCGAATGATTTATGAATTTTTCTGAGGTTTGCCTCGGTATACAAACTATATTGCAGATCGGATGGTGACCATTTGTGAATTATGAAGTAATTATCCAGTTTAAGGTCTTGTCTTTTCACTGAGAAGTTAATGTGTCGATCTTGTATGCTTATATCCGGACCATTTGTGGGTATGTTCCTAATTTACATAAATGTTGGAACATTATCCTCCAATACGACTAAGCCCCCATCGATTATCAACCCCAATATATTAAATGAAATATGGATTGCTACTAAGCCAATAGGTACTTGGAATCCGCCAATTACAGTCACATTTTTTCTCGACGGTGGTTTCATTGCCGACATTAACCCGAATTCTTTACAATGTGTATGGTACTGTCCCTGTGAAGTGATACTTCTCACATTACAACAAATGTCTATGTGTATATCTTTGAAGGAATTGGTATTTTCTGTCTGGAATGTGGAATAATAGCTTGAACTATAGTGGTGTCGCTTGGTCAGACGGACATACCGTGAACAAATGCAGAATTGGTTAATCATCTCCAAGTCCTTCAGACCTCCATCTGTATTGTATGCCATAAATCCTTCGTCATTGTCGTCATCTGTCTCGTCTTCAGGAAATATGGCTTATATCTCTATATCCTCTCCCATTTATCCTATTTTGTAAAGAGAAGTTAGATATGCCACATACTCGATGACTACGAGTGCCTTCTGGTGTTTACTCTTCAATTTGTTGATTGAAGCTGTGATTTCTTCTCTTTGGTGCTTTTGGTTTGTTAAATGATCCTTGCCGCACATAAAACACCCTTTTAAACTCCTCAGCCGGCTGGATTACATCCTGCGGTTCCTATGCCCTCGTTCATCCTGGAGATGAGTTCTTCTGCCTTGGTATCCAATCTTGCCCTGAAGGTATCCACCTTTCCCGTATTGCTTTACTATTCTCTTAGCATCTCCCCCATAGTTTTGTCCAGTGCTTTACAACGCATCACCGTCACGGTCTGTTTCATCACCATATTCGTCTCTATCTGCAATGGATTCCATGGTTGCGCTTGCTGTCTGTTCTCTTCCGAACAACCTATTGGATACTCTATTTACCAATTGGTGAGCGGTTCGGGGTACTCTGTCTTTAAGTAAATCGCAAGCGTTTGGTATATTGACTGCAGTCACCATCCAGTCTCTAAAGTATCGGTCATTTTGGGAAACCTCGTAAAGTTCGTATTGCAAACTCATAAGTTTGTCCACTAATTCACGAAATACTGATATTTCAGAGGTGTCTGTTTTATCCCTGATCGCATCAGTAAGCTTCATTTCATGCAATTATGCAAGTAGTCTCAACTCCTTGTCGGTAGAGTTGAACCAAGTCTTCAGAAGTTTGACACCTTCATCAAATGTTCTACCACCCCTCCCTTTTCTAGAAAGTAGTGACATTGCATTTCTTGTCAGCACGGTGAAAATGGTCTTCCTTTTTTCTTCTCCCGTGGCGTCGCAGTTCTCTGCTGTTTTGGGATAAAATTCTACAAATTTCTCTTGAGCTTCATCATAGAGTCCTGAGAAGGTCGGCTGTCCTTGATATGCTTTTAAAGTCGTCGTGACTCCTCTGCCCCTCTGGTTTTCTGAATTCCATGAGCTTGATTCGTTGTTCGTATTGGTTGGACTATAATGGTTTTCATCCTGCTTCCTCTTAGGTTGATTTAATCACAGGCTTTACCACTGTTCATATCTTCGTCGGATGACGATTCATAGTCATCTGTGTCCATTGGATCCCCTTTTCCTTTATCTTATGGACAATTAATTTAACCTCAGTACAATCTGGATTTTCATTCGTTTCGTCTTTTATTGAATCAATGTGGTGAACCCTCGCCAGTATTTTGGATTCATTGTTTGTTCGTTTGTTTTTGGGTATCTGTTACTTCAGTTTCCATTGGTTCAGGGATCTGTGGTGACCTTGTACCCTTTGGTTGCCTTTTGTATTAATGTGGGATTTTCTATATATAATGTCAATTAGTGCTTCTACTGGAATCTTTGCTCTATCTGGTTCTACGAATTTAGCTTTTCGGGTTAAAAGATCTCTCCATTCAATAACCGTAGTTCTTGACCAACTGCGGATAGTGTGGGGTCTGAAGGCAATAATGAAATATTGCCATCTGACCTCTCCTCTCATCTTAGATTTATAGTAGGCTGAATATATCCCTTGGATGTGTTCTTTTAGCTCCTGACGGTGGGCTAACGCCCTTGCCTTGGTCGAGCCCCTTCAATTGGTTCTGGATCATCCGAATAGTTTGGGTAAGGTAAGAATTCTCTGACGTCATTTCGCTCATTTTATTTTGAAAAAGGGGGTAATGGGTTATGTTTTTATCAGGTTCCGTTCCCTTCATTTTGCCTGGAGGAGATGGTGGTTTATGTGGATTTTGAACCAGAATTTTTCCGGAACGGAGGGTTGAACTTTGAGGAGTTAATTTCGGAGTTTTTGAACTTTGAGGAGTTAGTTTCGAAGTCATATTTGCAAGTTGCCTAATGGATATGAATTTATAACTGTCGTGCTACTCCGTCCTCATTATCCTCCGTGATGTTGCTTTTAAGTGATTTGTCCTCCTCTTCCTGATCTTATTATCAAAATTATTCTTTCTCTCTTGTTTTTTCGTGGAACGTAGGTTTCTTGAACGTAGGTTTGATCAATACGTCCTGACGTAGAGTCTCCTCTATGGGTTTTGAACACGTGTTATCGAACCCACACTAATTAGCGTGTTAATCCCCGACCCTGATTCGCGGTCAGAATCTGTTCGTAATTGAACAGAAATGTGATGGAAACCCGCATTTCACATGAGTTCCGTGCGTGTCGTGACGCGATGGTCGCTTCGGATTATACCTGGATGAAGTTGTCGGTGGGACCACCAGTTCTTTGATGATGTTACGTGTCGTGGGTTTTGTTGTTTTGTCTATTGTATAATTCGCACCTCCTCGTATTCCCGGCCAAAGAATACTGACTCCCGTGTACTTCAGTAAATAATTGGCCGTTGTAAGCACCGTCCCTGGTAGAGAACAAGTGCAGTGTATATTACTTCAATCGAGTCTGCGATCAATCATCATGGAACTCACATTAATTTTCTGACTTTCCCTTTTCCCAAAGTAGATCAACTCCCATAAAATTTGGAGTAATCAACATGTACAATCTCCAAATGTATAACGTTACCTCAACTACTGTACTTCATTTCTGTCAAATTAATGTACATGTCATTTTCATTAATTTGTATGCCAAGTCATCACTAGGATCCCCCTCTTGGTGTCATACACGGGTAACTCGAAGGTTTACTACCATTAATTCGCCCTTTTTTCCGTTACCTCCTCTTTCATTTCAAACGAACGCTTGTTCCAAATTCCCGACATAATTCAGTAGCATTAGCTAACTACATACGTGAAAAATACAGACCATACATTCAGTATCCTCATTACTGAACTCTTACATCAACCCATTGCTAACGTTTTGTCTCCCGCTCTTTTGTTGCTCAATTTACGATAAACGTTGAATCAAAAATTATTCCTGAAAAACCAAACCGGTTTAACATTTATGTTAAGCTCAATTTGAAGTATACATAGACAGATCATTACTTGAGTACGAATTCCGGAGCAATTCTATTGCTTCATTGAATATACCACATATTTCTTGATATCCATAAAAGAATTCAAGGGCATCCTTTTTAAGAATGATTAATAGGGCTTTCAATTTATCGATTTCTGGGACACTGCACATATTTGTGTGTGTTCTAAACCTATGAAGACTTCTCTCCAGATCGTCGTCATATGCCCCTACAAACTTGTCGTCGTTTTGAATGCCTTAACCAGTCGGTTAATTCCTAGGCCAAATGATTCCCCCATGTCTTGGATGTCTTGGTAAGTTGGTGATGTAAGATCAAGCAATCTTCTTTGGCTTGTTTCATTACCATCTTGGTTCTTACTTCATTCAATTTTACCACCCTTCCTTCCGAAGGGAAACTTGTCTTCTTCTTCATCTGAAGCTGAGTTATCATCATCGTCTGGATTACCCGAAGGTTGTATTGGACTGAATTCCAACCCTACGTTTAGTGATGTTTATTCTTTTATATAATCCTGTGCACGTATCTCCTCCGCTTTTATGTTTTCTTCCCTCCGGTTAGTTCCTCCCATTACCTACTGGGTATTCCATTGTCGTCCAATCTAGTCAACCTGTCTTCTTCTCGGGTGAATTATATTTCGCTGTTCTTTCGTTTAGAACGTTATGATGGATTCTATACAATATTTCAATAAAGGCGTCGATTCTACTGTGTTTACATGTTTTGTTAACTTTGATTCCCCTAAGGGTTAGGGAGTCTACCCACAGAGTCAACATAGGTCGAATACATTGGCTTATACGTAATGGTCTGAATGCTTCTCTGAATCCTAACCACAATTCCGCTCCATATAGTGTGGTTTCCTTGTATGAGTCCATCATGTCTCTTGTATAATTTAGAATCTCCTTTTGGTAATATACCACATCATCTTCATTTTGTATCGTTAGTTTCCTTATACCAACTGATTTTATCGTCCATCTATATATTC
Source organism: Odonthalia washingtoniensis (assembly GCA_032358235.1). Lineage (NCBI taxonomy): Eukaryota > Rhodophyta > Florideophyceae > Ceramiales > Rhodomelaceae > Odonthalia > Odonthalia washingtoniensis. The sequence continues at coordinate 2,480 of JAULBU010019879.1, read as the reverse complement.
AACTCAATAAACTCAAGTCATCTTATCACTTTCGTTTTAACCGTATTCAATAACATCGCTATCGTTCGCCATTGTTTCAATCCTCAATAGTATCGTCTTGATCTACCTTTATTACTGTCATTTATCGTTATTCTATCATCATCGTCATATTTGTCATCAACTTTGTCTAATCATCAAGATGATTTTTAGGTGTAACCTCAAAATATCGTCTTTACTTCTTTCAACATGCAACAAATGCATTTATAAAAATATATTAGTACCATTAAGATCATGAATTCCATCCTATATTCTCAATATTAACCCATCACTGGTGTTTTTTCATTCCCATACTATCACTATAATTATTGAAAACCATTATTGAGTTACCTTTTTCATCTATACTTTATATTGGTTAACATTTAGTGCACTGCAATAATCTTCATGTTGTTTGGCTTTCCTTCCTATTTACTGGCACCTCCTTTTCTCTGCATTGTTTATTCCTCCCTTTTCGTATCTATTTCACTCGCTCTTTCCTTTCTTCAGTACCCCATCTCTTTAACTTTATCCTTTCTGTATAATGCGTGGTTATGGATACGATGTATGGTAAACTGAATGCTAGGATCTCGACTCCTTTCCTCTCCTGATCCTTCTCACTTCCGATTACCTTCCCCGTCACTTCTTTTCTACCTTGTACTATCTTATGCAGTTATACAAGTTTTATCCCTTTTCTTTATACTTGTTAAAATTAGTATGGGTGGTTCTATAAGTGTCACATTCCTTTATTCAATGTGATGGGCCGCCTGTTTTCCCTTTGCTGATCTAACTCAACGTGGTGAAGATACTCCATACTTGATGACAATATTACTCTGAAAGGTTTGTCCAATCCTGGTGTCACGATAGTGCCGTCCTCCGTCGCAAACAACGCTAACTGGAAGTCGGTTTGCCAAATACCTAAGGTTTCCTTTAGTATTTTTGTGATGACTTCTCTGCCGGAGAAGGCCTCATTTGTAGGCGCAACAGTTTTTTCTAAATGAAGATGGCTTTTGGTTACTTTGTTAACCTATAAATTTCTTCCTACGGCCTCCCTGACCGGGCTTTTCTCCTCTTTATACCTCCTTTCCGATCTACTGTCTGTGAAATGTACCATTTGAAGGTTCTACTGTATTATAGAGACAGGTAAAGTAATTCGGATCTAATTACGAGAGGGTGACCACGTGTAGGTTTTCGGTAGTGGAAACAGTCTGATTCCTACATTTGGTATTACTAATTGTATACCGACATCCGTTCCTCCTTTGGTATTACTAATTGAATACCAACATTCGGTCTTGACAGTATCTCACCTTTCGATTAGCCGTCTGTACCGAATCCTAAATTAGTCACGGAAACATTCGTAGTATCAACACATCAACATCACCATAACATCGTCATTCTTATTTTTCAATTATTCAATATATTAATAACGAAGTCCTCTACTAAATTCATGATCAATCCTAGATCTTTTTATTGGTAATATTATCGAATAGTTGCCCTTTTATATATTATCAAGCAACACCTAAATTTTAGTACTTATTATCCCAACACAATCTTACTAAAGCACAAATAGTCTGAAAAAGTAATCCACTTATGTAGCACATTGGACGCACACCTACATTTAACGGATGATTGTTGTTGATCTTGATCACCGTCAAGTAAACTGTACGCATCTATAGACATTCATCAATACTCAGTCTTTCCATTAATCTAGTACCTGCAATTTTAACGCCAATCATGTCTTCCCATAAATGTACGTCGGAATATACAACAGGGTGTAATAATGGTGGAGCTGATTTTGGAGCTTATATTGTGGGTTCAATACATAATTGTAATTTGGTCTTATATACTTTTTCCTCCAATGGTAAGTGAAATTCATCTTCTGCCTCACCGATTATTGCCGTTTCCGAACTATTTACTTTTACAGTATCTCCTTTCTGCATTCATTATCTTCAGCGTTCTTTGGTTTTAGCCTGGGAAACACATTCATAATAGTAACAACCAATCAATTAACTTTGGATCACTTTTCTGTTTGCACAAACTAACATGTACCATATTCGATAATCTCCATTTTAGATTTTTGGTTCCGGGTTTCCAGATCAAACGTACCAATTTATCCAGGACGACACTTTCCTGACGATCCATCTGGGAAAAAGGATTATGAAAATTCAAAGCAGTAGCCTTGTTGCTTCTCATTCCATAGAATGTGTATGTGTATACAATCCCTTTTCTGTCGAACTATAGAGATAATTACGACAGGGTGTATACTAGGATTTGAGGACCATCGCCTTGTCTTAGTATACAACGACGTATCTAATAGTGTTGACACTGAGTGATGACGATACTGTGGTATTGGTGATGGATCATGATACGTGCCAGTAGAGTATTCAGTAGGTTCCATGTGAAGAGAGGAGTCAGTTTTGTATGAAGTGCAGGTTGAGTGGGGGTTACAGTACATAACACGGATGATG
>JAULBU010019868.1:0-19685 GCA_032358235.1 Odonthalia washingtoniensis | reverse complement strand
CACGTGCTCTCGTTCAGATCATCTGCGACCCGAGCTGAGAAATGGTACAAGTTAGTACCTTTGTTTATCATCCCGTAAAGGCTCGTAATTGACCCATGGCTGATATTCACACCGCCCTCCACCAGGAAAGCGGAACAGAAGTAAACCAGAGTAGCCCCCCAAATCTAAATCTATATCTAACTCCTCACACAGCCCCCACCCCATACTGCCCATCGATCCTGGAAGCCCACGGCTACCAACTTTTTCAACAGTGGCGCCAGGAAACGTTCGAAAAGATTGTCGGGGTCAACAGTGTGAAATTCGGAATCACCGCCGAAAGTGGAGAGAGTGGGTAGTTATGGAAGTGACGATGTGGTAGATGAAATCGGTGGACCTATTTCTAACACGGTTGTGGAAAGGCGCAGTGTTGGTCAAGGTCGAAGTAGAGGAAGGATTCGTGGAGTTCGTGGAAACAGAAGAAGGCGTAATGGTAGAATGAGCGGAACAGTTACAAACGAATCTTCATCTGTGAATGGTATTGATGAAGTGAAAAATCTCGACACGGATGATATGGATTTCAGAACGGATATTGATGTGATTGTAAATACTGGGGAAAATGGTAGAAACGTTACCGGTGTGGGTCCCGCTGCAAGTTGCAAACAAAAAAAGGGTAGAAGAAGAGTAAAAACTGTTGGCGCTTGATTGATCTTATTACGTGAAGATTGAGATGAATATGATGTAGACGTACTACATCCGGTACCTAGTAGATACCGGTTGTTTGTTTAAGAAGAATTTTGATTCAATATAAGGTGTGCCTATATTATGTCGTAAATGATGAATCCATAGATGATGCAATGTAGTCTAAGGGCCTTCGATGACAATTTAATGGCAATGTGGGATGTTGGTGACATACTACTGTCGCCATTATACCATATTTTTATTTCTTACAAGTATCCGGAATCCTTTACTTGGAAGAAATGAAAACGTTACAATATATTATGTGGCTTACGAAAGAGGAAGACAAGATCGACGACCATTGACATTGAGTGAGACGGTGAACAGTGTAAAAGAGGGAATAACAGTGGTCACGGTGAATGACGTTGATGAAGGTAAAATATGTAGCCGCGTGTTTCTGCTTACATTGTCACCGGGTATTGGTCGAAAAACTAGCAATTTTTTGACCAATACCCGATTGATAGAATGACAGGAGTTACCTAGAAACAATCGTTGTGATGATTACGTAAAAATTTCTTTCCATATGGAGTTCATATTTTTGCAGAAAATTATATAATTGATTTGCTGTTGCAAAAAATTAAATATTTATTTTTCTGCAAAAACTTTTCCTCCGTATGGACAACGAAAAATTGCAGAAAATTATATAATTGATTTCCTGTTGTAAAAAATTAATTATTTAATTTTCTGCAAAAATAAGAATTTCATATGGAGAAAAATGGCATATATAAATTTTTTGTGTGCAACAGCAGCTGCAAGAAATTTGATTTTTAGTATATTGTTTAATGTAATGGTTTTGCAGCCTCAGGCTGCAATGTACGCATCAAAGCATAGCAGCCTTAATCAACGATTTTCAACGATTTTCTAAAATCGTTTGACTTTCCAAAAAAAATCTTTCTTCAATATTGAAAACGACAAACCTTGGCGATTTAAATTTTTGCTCACTTCATTCAAATGTTATTTTTTCGTCATTTCATCTTCATTTAAGACTGCGTCTGTTTGTAAAAAATTAAATAATTGATTTTTAGAAAAATCTTGTCCTCCACATGGAGGATTTTTTTAAAAAAAATTTAAAAAAAACATAGCAACCATAATCCTCGTTTTTAAAAAAACGGAAAGGTTTTTCTAAAAATAAAGTCAATTTATCATTATTAAAATAACGATAAATTAACTATATTTTAAAAAATCATCAGATTAACCCTCGTTTTCAAAACAGTGCGCCGGTTCGATAATAATGTGTCCCTGATCCTCCCTCATTTTCAATTGAAGGTGCATAACCTCCACCACCACCTCCGTATCTTCCAGACATTTCACCTCTACCACCACCGTGACCGCCTCCAGTACCGCCAACCCTTTCATCTTCCATCATAGACTCACCGCCACCGTACCCACTACCCTGGTTGTACGATTAAGGTGAATTGTCTGATGCATAACCACCACCACCACTGCCGCCGCCACCACCACCAGGATGATCACCGCCAAGATGACCACCTTGCGTCGATCCATATTCACTTGGACGTGTTTGACTATTATAAGAGTAACTTTTAGAGCCACCATATACAATATAAAAGAACAAACACACTACCAGAAGTAACACAAGTAAAATTCCGACTGCAGCCATGACAGGAACAAACGCTCATCCAGCAGGTCCAGTCTTAAATAAATCCTTATACTTTCCACCTGCGACTACAGTGGGTGACTATACATCACTATCTGCTAACGTCGTTTTAGGCGAATTACTGTTGGTATCTTGTACGATGGTGGTGTCATTCGTGTTTGGCACTCCAACAACTTCAGGACTTGTCGGTATCTGATATGTAGGATCATCTAGTACAGGAGCATCTGTTGCATATTCACTTGTTACATCAATTTTTTCGTCATCTTCATCATCTTCAAATTGTGCTACAATTACCGTATTTGCATCTTTCACTGCTTCTGGTGATGGGGATGAGGAAATAGAAGATGAAACTAAGGGTGATAATTATGGGAGTCCTATAAATGAAGGTGACGGTATGACTGTAGGCAGTATGATAGACGCTGAAGCACTTGGTGTAGAATAAGATCCAGAATCCGAACTAACCGGTGGGATTAATAATTGGCTTGCATTAGATGACGGAGACTCGCTGTCAATAATTTGACGCCGGCCACTATTTTCGTTAGCCATTTTCTGATTCATAGTAGCGGGAATTTTCGCACTTGGTGTAGCGCTTTCAGTACTATAACCATTTTTTCACCTTGTTCATCATCATTTGTTCAGTCTGGAACGACAATCAAAGGAAGAGGACCATCACTTGATTCATCTGTAGTTGGCATAACTCTCTATGGGAGATTGCCTTCATCATCATCATTGATCTCGTCAGTATCAACCGTTTCGAGAGTAAATGATTCTCTCGGAATGATATCACTTGATGATTCTTTCACATTAGTAATTGATGTTATAGATGCAGACATAGAGAGTGAAGCTGAAATTGAAAAAGATGCATAAGGTTTAGAATATACTGAAACTCTTGTTGAAGCTGACGGAATCTCTGTCATAGAAGATGTAGAGGATGCCGATAAAAATGCACTTACACTTGGAACTGCAGGCTCACTCGAAAATACAGAAGGACAAACGTTTATGCTCATAGATGAGGAAACAAATGACGAAACTAATGGCGAAGGCGATTCTGAAGAAAGTACTGGTGTTGAAGTCGATGAAATATAATCGTGGCTCTGAGGGCATTGTAGATGGAGAAGGTAAATTTGATTCATCTGCCTGAATAATAACAGGTGGTCCTTTATCACGTTCATTCGTATCATCATCTTCCTCGGGTTTCAATAATACAGATGGTTTTTTTTTTTGCAGGAAATTGAATAATTGATTTTTTGTTGCAAAAAATTAAATATTTAATTTTCTGCAAAAGTGCGAACTTCATTTCATATAGAGGGAATTTTTTTAAGTGATTGTATCCCCGTCAGACCTGTCATATTCATGGCCGGGTACTGGCCGAATAACCGTCGACAGAAACACGGGGCTATAGAAGTGGTCTTCATCGACTTCATTTATCGTGCTCCTGTTCTTCCCCTTGTTTTCGCAATCCGCAACCTCTTCCATTTTCGATGGTTGTCGCTCGTATCTGTCGCTGCTATTGCAGCAGCTGGATATACAAATTCATCAGCCTCCAATACTACGCCTAACTTTTCTAGTGGTACGGCTGTGGAGAAATATCGACAACAACTTGTAGAAGCATCGTCAAGAAAATTTACTGATATTGCTGACAGTGATGATGAGGATAATGTAAATGAGGACGGTGATGACCAAAATGATCATCGGAGACCATCATGGTCTCAGAAGGTCATTTTGGTGATCATCACCAAAACTTCAGCACACTAATCTGTTTCATTATTCCGTATTCCTCCACATATGATATGTGGAGGAATATGGAATAGTGAAACATATTAGTGCGCTTTATTTTTCAGAGGATATCTTATTTGGAATAGGATTACATGTATAATGAAGATGAGAGGAAAGGGGCAGTAATTATGAAGAAGAGCACAATAATTATGATTACGATGATACATGCGATGGTGATTATGATAAAGATAACCTTGATGCTTACGCGAGAGGTCGAGCAGAGGATTGATGATGGCGATGATGGTGATAGTGATAAGTTGACCAAGAGGAACTAAGGAATTTTTACGAATAAATAAAGGTGGAAGATGATGATGAGGGGGATGAAGAAAAAAGAAGTTAGCAGGTGATATGTATAGAACTTCTCCAAAGCAGCGTAGAGGAAGAAGTACATGGACTGCATGGTCCGTTGAGAAAGTATGGCATAAACGCTAACCTGGAACTTCTATAGTCAATTCCTTGGCACCTTGAAGGTTTTAAGGAATTTGCTAAAGAACTAATGAAATTGTTTGACATCAACATGTATGTGTTACGAAACTATAATGCAGCTATCTCTGTGTCAAAAAATAGGACGATGATCACTGTTTGGGGAATATAATGAACGGGCGATTCTTGCCAATTGAACTTGGACTATTCGAACCTGAAAGGAAGTATATTAGTCTAGTCGAGAAAGTCGAAGAAGCAAAAATGTAATAATTTATTGTATCTGATTCTTCCATTAATGCATACGTAAAATGATTGACGTGTAGCTAGTTTGTATGCCGTAGAAAAAAAGGATTTGAGACAAATAGGAACAGATGTCATACGAGGCCATGGCCAAAGTAGCAGAGATGAACAGCGGGTACGGAGAGAGCAAGAAAATAGACGAGGAAAAGCGTAGTTTGTATCATTATAGAAGCTGAACGGCTCAAAGCCGGTCTGCATTTTGAAATTGGACATGGAGAAAGAGTGATAGTAGTACTTCTTGGACGATGCTAGACAAGAACCTTAGGAATTTGGCATTTAAACCGTGTAAATGGGCGTGTGGAATGGCGTGCTTCATTTTGAGTATCAGTCTGGGAAACCCGTTTTCAATATTGTGGGATTACAATAACATTATCTTCACGAGCTACTTTTGTGGGACCATTAATGTAATTTTTCTATCCTGCACTGTATGGCCTAATCGGCACATTTCCCACAGTCTTTATCTATTATGATCACAACCATCATCAGGCCTGTAATATGATCCACGAGCTACGACACTGAAACGCTGCGATCTTGGGCAGTCGGGAACATACTCCATCTCCTTTTTATGCATGGGCAGCTCCAAGGACGGCCTGGGCGTGGGATACACGGTGGTGAACGACGTCCTGGAGGACCGGGAACAAATTAATGAAATATTGTTTCATATTCCAACTCCATATCGTCCTACTAAGTTCGAATAGACATGTAATGGAAAGACTGAGATTTTAATTCTCATGTAAATTTGAATGGCTTCCTTTCAGCTCTTCAATTTAGGCATTCATGACGTACATTGATTGCTCTTCTGATGGCTTTCCTTCATTATTCTCTGATATTTTTGTATTTCTGGCGGTCATACACACACTACTTTAATCACTGTCTTCATAAAATTGGATTGAAAAGTGGTGACAGTAATGACCAAAATTGGGGCTCTTATTATTTTTTATGATTAATTGTCGCAACTGCACGTAACTACAAAACTGGGCGCTCATAAAATTACTAGTTTTCGACAATATGAATACCCAGGGAAAAACTACGATGTTTGAATGTCCATTCTACGAATGGCCCAATACGGGCGTTCATATCGATAAAATAAATAAATAGTTCCCTAGCGCATCCGTACACTTTCACCGCTTGGAATTATTCATTCAGTTCCGGAAACACAGATACTACAGCTCGGAGGAAAATGACATTGTCTCATATAATTCCCTCCTCGACAGTGGGGCGCATCCCACACACATCATTACCCGTCCCCTCCATGTTCTCATTAACTCCTCCCCTTCATTCCATTACTGCTACCAATACCCTCACATCCGTTACTCACTCCAGAACTCTGGCAACCTTAGTACACATGCCATCACAACACCAGACATCTTTGATACTATACTATCTGTGTACGATCTTACTAAAACCGGTAAATCCATCATCTTCACTCACCATGAAGCTTACCTCATTCCACATGGCATCTTCCGACACATTATATTACCCACACCCATTGCACAATAGCGATCCAATTCATATACCTTACTCCCTGTGACAGCCACAGGTACAAATAAAATCGAATCCTGTTCTCCCAAAACTATTCTTTCAACAAAACCACTTCTCCAGCATTCCACTGCTTCATCGAGCTCCAATAATTCATCGCCATCCCTAAATTTCATATTTCCCCAACCCAATGCTACGATAACCCAATGTTACGACTAAACACAGCTCCCCAACCACACAAATCGCAAATAAAAACATCATCATCCGTTTTACGTCAACTACTCTGCTCAATTCTCTCCTCCACTCCATCCACTACCAAACTAGATTCCACCATGGAAATAAATGCACCTCGCCTTTATCCATGCCCTAATATCGTTCCTCTGACATATCATGGACATTATTATATTCCTAACACTGTCTCATATACACATTCCGACGACAACAGTTCTCACCTGTCCTGCGAGTGCCGATGGCAAGTCATCGCAATCCCCACATCGACCATCACCCCACACTTCTTCATCACCTCGACACTATATCTCCAGTGACATCGGCTCCATCAATCCATCCTCTGGTCCGTAACATCTTCATATAGTTACTTTTTAGACACATCATTCCGATTCATCATCTCCAACCCCTTCATTCACGTTCTAAACACGTAACCGTCATACCCCAAACTACTAATTATATTCAAAACATACAGGTCCACCACGCATCACGTTTCTTTAATAATTCCCGATAATATATATCTCATACCTTAACCTCTTTTCTTAACAATCATGACATCATGATGCAATCAACTATATCCCAACACCAACCCCAGTCCAACTCTCGTGCATAATGTATCAATCGCACATTGATAAACGCTGCATGATCCTCCTTATCCCACAGTCTGCTGCTCAATAAGTTTGAGGATTTTCAATTTTAGATTCCACGTTTTACGTACAACCACATCCCTTATACAAAACTCAAACAATCCCCAATTTCTGTTCAGCATCCAACATCCCATTTTCCAATTTTTTTATTCTTTTTGGTACATTAGGTACAGTTGTCAATTCCAAGTCATCCAAACGCAAATTTTCCCCTCGGTCACGACCGGTGCGTTTCGTTCGCAACAACAATACCACCCATATCACCACCTTACTCCTTGGCACTTCCAATTATTCGGTCTGCTGCACCGTGGACTCCACGCCATACCATCCTCCAAATTACCCAACTCAATGACAAAAATGTCATCAAATGGATTAAAATAAAGCCATTCCTCTAAACCAGTGTAAACAATATCACACGTTAATCTGATGATGACCTACAAATACAAGAAACGTCATGACGGATCCGTACTATCCAGAAAGTCCCGCTGCGCCCTTCGTGGAGACCTAATGAAACCTAACATCCATTATAATCCCGACCAGACAAGCGCATATACCGCTGAAAAATATCGTTTCGTTTACTCTTCGCACATTCCCGCCGCCCCGATCAACCGATGCGCCATTTCGACATTTCGTCGGCATTTCCACACGAACTGTAAGACTCTAATCATTCCATTTACGCCTGCCAAATTTCCTTATATAACAATTCCTACGACTTTCCTGATTTTGATCTCGGCATTCTCGTCATGAATGTATTCGTATTTAAATCCGCATATAATATTTCCGTTACGGGTCTGTATTCCCATCTCACCAGCGACGGCTATACTTCATCATAAGCCTACCTGTGCATCAATTTCAAGCACGCAACACACGACCTGATGATCTTATTCGTCACCATCGACGACTTTCTCGTAACGGTCCAACATGACTCAAACATTTACCACTTACTTTCTCAACTCTGCCAAAAATATTAAGGGTAATTTATCTGGGAAAACGGACATCCTATCTCCGATTTATTCTCAATTATCACCCCAACAGGGATATATCATTATCACAATCTACTTCAATCCATAAAGTTTGCCTCTAACACTCGACCTCCAACATAGCAACGCAAGAGCTACGCCTCTCACACACAAAGCAGACTTCGACTATGACAGCAAAGCTCAATTTCTCAATTCGAAATATATATAAATCTATATATCTGCCGTCAGCGAAGTACACTATTTTGCGTATGACACGCACTTTCACATCGCCTTCGCTACAGGACACCTTGCTTGCTAAATTCATAAACGCACCATGACTACTCACCCTTCCCTTTTTAAACATCTCGTTCAGTACTTGCACATCACGGTTAATCTTTGTGTAATGACTTTTCATAATCTATCCCCCCTCCCCCCCAATCCTCTTTCCTTTTTCACAGATTCAGACTCAGACTATTCTTAAGTACATAAGCCTATGTTCAAGTTCCGTCCGTCTCCGTCTCCGTCTTCGTCGTATGGTACTACCTATCCACTATCCAACTTGAATTTCCAAAACAAAACAGCGCAATATAGCATGACATACTTTTCGAAGCACAGTAATGTTGCTTCAAGTTTAACAATAGGTACTACAAAGACACACTGTAAATTCGACGCCGATTATTTTCAGAATTCATCAACGTCTCTTCTCCCACACGCCCCCCTCACCTGCAACTTCAACTCCATTTTTTGTCAATTATGATGGCGTCCTCGAACATTTCCCAGTACATTACAACACAACACTGGAAATGTCAAGTTGAACAAGCAGATAAATTGAACGACGATGAAGAGCGGTGAAGTCTCGTGAACAGAAGTAGAAAAAAACAAAAAAACTATCTTGCTTCCTTTCTTCATTTTATTGTTTGAAGCCAATTTCATTCTCTTAAGTAGAAAAAGTAAATGCACAAGGAAGCAATCTTTGTGCCTGACTGCAACTAAATTTTTAGACTGTAGTCAGATGCACTATATGGTGCAGCAATAATACTCATGTATACAATTCTTAAAATGTACTACATTGTAGTCAAAAAGAAGAAGAAAATTCAATGCAGTAAGACCACCCGTTCAACATATCTGGCTGGACTCGGTCTGTCTTGGAATATTCAGGTCGAGAGAAACCTGAAAGGAAGAAACCTTAACCCTTACTCCTTAATTTCACAACATGACCCAAATTTCAGCTAGATCATGGACCGAACATAAATTGAGCCACTTGCGATTCTGCCCAAATGTGCTTCCGATCCGCACTGTAGTAAAGGAGTCAGCCTTGTTATCTGACGATGGTGTTAACATGACGTTTATCATCCCCGTCTCAACAGCATCTGGAACGTAGTGGAATTTTATCCCGATATGATTAACCTTGCGCAGGCCCTGCATATCTTTTGTCCAACTTATGCTGCCAGAATTGTCTTGGTATATGAGAGTCTTTTTCTCTTGCGAAAATCCAATTTCATCTAGCACGTTACAAATCCATAGTACGTTACGTACACACAATGCCTACGACGAGAATTCCGCTTCAGAAGCCGAAAGTGCTGTAGCTTTTTGCATCTTCGAAGTCCACGTTATCGGTTTCCCATTGAACATTACCATATAGCCTGATCTAAAACGTCTCTTACGATTGTCAAAGGCCCAATCCGCATCACACGAAGCCGCTAAATCGATACCATTAACATGCTGCGGAATATGTAAGCCATAATCAGCGGTTCCCTTTAAATAATGGATGAGGTGTTTTGAGAGCTTTCCAATGAACAATGGCGGGATTAGCTTGAAATTTGCCTAGAATGGACACTGTAGTTGGTATATCGGGTCGATTTCTATTCTACATGTACAATGTATCTCGAAGCACTTGGCGGTATGGAACAGCCTTCATGTAATCTCGCTCTTCTTCTGCAGTCGGAGTCGCTTTTACATTAACGGATGTGACAGAAGTAACGGAGACCATGTTGGTTTGGCCTCAGTCATACCGGACATGCTAACCACCTTTTCAACAATGTCTCTCTGTGAAAGCAGAATATCCTCAACACTGTAGTTCACTTTGATGCCGAGATAATTTGTACAACGGCCTAGATCCGTGATGGAATACCATTTCTTCAGCCCTTCTTTCACCTTTTCCACGTGTAGTCGTGGTCCAATGTTTATGAGATCATCAACGTAGACAAGTATGTATATCTGCAGGCCACGTGACCTAAAGATAAACAAACATTCGCTCGAGTTTGACCGATGAAGCCTCAGTTCTTCAATCTTTTTTGTAAGTTCCATATACCAGAGCTTTGGAGCGTGTCAGAGTCCATACAAAGAACCGAAAAGACGTACGACCAGTCATTTGGCGGAAGCAATATCGGATACAGTAGGAAGTTTCATAAATATTTTCCGATTTTGGAAGTTGTGCGCAAAGAAAAGAGACTTTTACATCAATATGGTCGGACTCCCAGCCTTTCGAGACGGGCATACAAAGAAGCAGGCGGGAAAGTTCAAACGAGACGACCGGTTCGTAAGGTTTCGCGTAGCGTCCTGGATCCGCCTGAAAATTTCCCCTCGCCACCAATCGTGCTTTTAACCGTTTCGGTTTTCCGCTTTCATCCCTATTGACTTTAAGTATCATTCCGACGGTAGCGCTTTGACATCTGGCGATGGGATACACTGTACCCACTTTTTGCTTTCCTTCAACAAGTCAAACTCCTCCTGTATTCCCTTCATCCACAGTTCTTTTTCTGCAGATTTTATCGCTGTGGAAATATTGGGTTCATCATCCGAAGAAATGTAGTGAGGGATTGCCAGGTGACTGTACTTTCCTACTATAGGAGGGTAAAGAGAATATCTCCCTGACGGTGGTGGTTGCATACTGGCTTCATCATCAGCAGTTCACCATGTTCATCATCACTGATTTTGTCATCTTCGGGTCCTCCTGGATCCGATTCCTGAATGGACTCGCTCCTTTCATTAGATGAACCAAACTCACCTAGCGACACCTCATCCTCTTCCAAATAACTGTAAGCACCATCTTCATAGGTGGTTGGAACTTGCGTAATATACGTCAGTACGTCTGACATTTAGGGCTGATTGAGAGAGACTTGAATGTCACTATCGGCACTGTCAGAATCACTCGAATATCGGTTCCCAATCCACGCTGTGTCACCCTTACTTGCTTTAGATTCGTTATCTCCTGCTACAGTAGTGCTCATGGTAAAAATTGTCTCATCAGAACTTGATTGCTGAACATACTTACCATAGTCACTATTTTCGTCATCGTCATCTTCAGCGGCATATGAAATTTCCTTATCCACATGATTGGGAATCTTAGTAAAATGATTCTCATAGATCCTCATGTGTTTGGTTGTCACAATTTTGTCACAATTTAAGGCGTAATAGACTCCTCCACCATTATAGCCAAGGTATATACCCTTCATAACCACATCAAATTCATTCCATTTTCTTTTCAATGGCGGTATGAATGTAAAGCGAGATTCTTCTTTTCGTAAAAAATTGTCACAAAATATTTAACCTTCGTTTGAGCGCACCTTAATGTTCCCCTTCGTATCGGCGTGTAGCTTACCAAGGCGATTTTCGTTCATTAGGCTACCACCAAATCGCCTGCGATACTTTACTTTTGTACAAGAAATACAAGCTGGTTTAGGCAAAGTGCCATTTTTTACTAAGCGCCTAATTTCTAGTACCGAAACCTCATGATCCAGGTGACTGTGCCACATTTCCGTGGCGTCCTGACTACATAGGCGAACTCGAGGTTCCCTTTGACTGTCTGGGTCTGCATCACAGGCAGGTAAATTGGTCACCATTGCAGTCGCAGTTCCCAATTCACTAACTCGGATTGGAATGGTGGAGGCCTGCTGTGTTTTCAAGGCATCCATGGGTGTATTCTCTTCCATTTCGAGTGACATGTGCTGACGGAAGATTGCCATCATGGCTGCGTCAGAAATTTTTTGACTTCCATTTTGTGGCCTAGAAGCACGTCCCTGTAGATCGGGTACATAAAAAATTCCATTGGCAGATTGCGATGCAGTACCAATTACGGAAACGTTATCCTCCAGATCGAACATAACAGCCTTTCCAGGAACTAACAGAACTGCAATACCCTTTTTACTAGACCTGGTACAGACAGTATACTCATTGACAGGTCCCTAGAGACAAGAGTGTCACTTGGTTGAACTGTAGTAGGATCGGCATCACCAAACCACTTCACTGCACGAGTCCCAGATGATGTGGCTTCCAATGGAAAATCATCTCCGAATGCAATAGAAATATTACATGATGCTTTCTGGTTCACCAGATCTGCTCTTGGGTTCATGTGCGAGATTGTTCCAGAGTCAAGAAGCATAGTCTTCAGGTTTTTTGGAAGTATTTCTAGTACGGGCCATGGCCTACCGTTCCTTTTTCTCAAAGTTAGCAGGACGTTTTCCCTTCGCAGTCCCACCATTGGTGTCCTCCTTACTATTTTCATTCTTACGATCGTCTTTGGAGCTACCTGAACGGTTCCGAAAGGGCCTACTCTTTTCGATGTTAAGACGGTTCGACGAATTACGCGGATTTTCAAAGCATTCCTCTGTAACATGTGAACCACCTCCACAAATATGGAACCCCAATGTCGCTACAGTAGCTCTGTCACCTTTGCTCTATTCGTATTTAACACTCTTCTGCTCCTCAATTAGCCTCTCTGTGATGGCCTCCCACGATATATCCTTTTCTGCTAGCGTCTTAATTGCGGCAGTGACCGGTCGGAGTGGTACAATACCAATAGAAGCTACTAGGATGCCGATTGTAAGCGCATCATCCAAATTGGTTCCCATGATGCAAATATGTCCAATGGTAGTAGAAATACTGTCGATGTGCTTCCTAATATCACTGGAGAGACTTGCGTATCTCATGGATGCAAGATCACACATTTCAATATTTTTGATTCAGTTGTCCAGTTATCATACCGAGCATCTAACTTAGTCATTTTTTCAAGGGGATTTCCAATAACACTTCGCACCAATCTCAGAGAATGGTCACTCAGCACTCCTACGATGACGTTGCCAGCCTGGCGTTGAATTTTTTCAAATTCCAATGTTTCCCTGTCCGTTGCTTCCCGAGCTGTTTCCGAAGTGGTGAGTACTTAATTGAGTCCTTTTCTTGAGCAATCTGCTTCGATACGAATTCTTCATAGAGAGTAATCGGACTCTTCATCGAGCGTCTTTATACACACTTTGTCTAGTTCAGACATCCTGGCGTAGATGAACAAATAGGATGTGAAGAAGTTTGCGAGTTATCAGATTGATTTGAAGAGTAGCAATTAACCATGGGCTCATAACCTGTCAAGTTGAACAAGCAGATAAATTGAACGACGATGAAGAGTGATGAAGTCTTGAGAATAGAAGCATAAAAAATACAAAATAACCCTGTTGCTTCCTTTCTTCATTTTATTTTTTGAAGTCAAGTTGATGCTGTTAAGTAGTAAAATGAAATGCACAAGGAAGCAATCTAAGTTATTCTAGACTGCAACTAAATTATTTGACTGTAGAGTCAGGTGCACTACACGATGCAACAATAATACGCATGTATAAAATTCTCACAATGTACTACTGTAAATTATGTTTATGGGTGATTCCCTTCACATTACCGGAATGTTATTAGATAGTGGTATATTGTAAATTCGGTGGTAAGTTTTCTCAGCAAAAGCTGTGTGTGTTCTTTCTTCCTCTTTTTCTTTTCACATATTTTTATTCGTTCTCTCCTCTTTACAGCCATTCGACCGACACCACCGAGAGCCTGCGCCCTCATCCTGCCGTCTCGTGTCCGCTCGTCGGTGTTTCGCATGCATTCGTCGTCCGTACTTGTAACCGCCGTGTTCCCCCTTTGACCTTCACGCTGTTGCATTAATCGATGCTCCATGCCTTTTCGACTATGCGCGCGTCCATTATCAATTCACTAAAGTCGACGGTCTACTTAATTATGTATTTCATTATTGCTACGTGTACAAGGTGTCATTCATTGCTTATATTATTCCACACTCCCCGCAGTCATCAAGAAGTGCCTTTTTCTTGTTCAATGACTATCTTGAATTCTAAATGTCGCTATCGACCGAATACGTACGATGTGTTGGCAGCTGCAGAGCTCCGTTATGCACTATCCGGTTCAGGAGCTTCTGAGATTGTGTACTGCACTTCGTTGGTGCTTCTGCTACGTTGGCGGTTACTTGAATCCATCGTATCACGTTAATTTCTCGCGCCTCTAACGAGTCCCGAATTCCCTGTACCGTTTGTCGAAGCCGATAGTCGCGTCCTTCGTGCAGCATTGTGATTGAATCAAATTGACCCTTTGAGTCGACATTCAACTCGTGCATGAACTTCTGTTCGGGAAAGAGCGATTTTAGACCCATTTGTAGATTTTATCCTCGATCTTCGGCTTCTGTGCATGCGAGTATCTCAGCGCCATAGGATAAGTGACATACCCGTCTGTCGTAGACTGGCCCAATTTATGATGTGATATTTGTCGTATTTTATGGATTTGTACATGTACGTTATGCCATTTATGATACTCTTCTGTCCGTATCACGAACTCTTCGTGACATTGAAAGCTGCTTCTAAGAAGAACGTGATCACTACCTAGTCTATACCATGCGGTGGTGGTTTGAAGATTATGTATGCCTTCATTTCCTTCATTTCTTTGAGCATTCCGTTTGCCTGGACTATGTCTTCAACTTTCAACATCGGTACTTTCTGTTGCATCCAGGATCCGATATATGAAGCGTGTGTCACTGCGCTCGATCCTATCCAAACGAACTCTCCTGCCAGTGATCGGAATTTTTCCTTTTCAATTTCAGTTGATCGTTCCATTCGATGTTTCTTGCGCTCCGGTGATATTTCAATATGATTCATCTCGAGCATGTAATTTTCCATGGATAGCGTGATGGTTTCGTCCATCCTTATATCACTACCATTAAATTTTATATTATCGTCTATTATCGCCTTACTAATGGGAACCGCTTTCGTATGTGCCCAATGAATTTTTCTATCTCTATAGGCGAGCCTGCCATAAGCAGATCACCGGTGGCTTTTTCTATTATCATCGTAATACGACCATCTGAATCTCGCTTTACAAACATCTGTGAGATACCAAATACAAGTTCAAATTTAGCTTCTTTCAGCAATCATCCCTCGCAAACTTTTGTCCATTGCCTTCCTGCCTCTGATATGCCGTAAGGCATTTTCTCCAGCCTCCATAATATTCCTCGTGTAGGTCCACATTCTTTCGGCAGTCGAAAGAATATCCCACGCTGGATCGGTCCGCTTTGTAGATATGCCCCCTTAATGTCAAGACATCCGAGCCTAAAGTGAAGAATGGCGGCCATGCTACAGAACAGTCTTATCACACCGAATTGTGCGGTTTCGGAATCTTTTCTTATATCATCTTTCATCTTGTCCCGGTTGCCTTGCGGACACAACCTAGCCTTTAATCTCGTCTTGCCGCGTTCCTCTTTCTCAACCTTGCATAAAAATGTGAGAATATGACATTCGCGTCTCGAGACACGTCACCTTCCTTCACAGTGGTATATGAATCTGCCCAGTTCTTGTCTAACTATGAACTCGCGGTCTTGTCAAAAATCCATTGCGGTGCGCACTCCATCTTTCTGCGCGTTACTTGATCGTTTCCAACTACATCGTATATCTTCCCCAAGATTCTCTGCTTGTTCGACGTTAATTCCACATTTTTCCTCGGCCCTTCTGTATATGCGTCACCTATATCTTTTTCCGGCACACCAGCTTCTGTCGCTGTAATAAATTAGCAGCTATCTCTCCGGGGCGTATCGTCGTAATCGTCACCGAATATTTCTGACATGATGTCATGTTTTCAAGAGGGTAGAGTTTTAGGTGAAGGTTCGTCAGTCACAGGTTTCGGCTCATGTGTAGGTTTTACGGTTCCATTGGTATTTCTCTTACTGTTGGTGATCCTAAGTGCTTCATGCATATCCTCATGAACTTCTGAATCCTCATCATCCGTGTCTAAATCGCTGTATACTAAACCATATGTATAACTCATCTTCTAGTGACTTCTCATACAACTCATTCGCTAGTAGTCCAGTCGGCGCAAGCCGTACATGCTCTTACGCGACCGTCATCGCTTGTCCTTTCTTCGCTCTGCGACATTTCAGACTGTGATCCAGAGCTTCCACCACCCGAGCTTTGATCCATCTTACCCGCTCGTTTTGTTTCGAGGTTTTGAAGAAAACCCACACATCGTCGTCTTTTTTGAAAATACCTTTCGTCTATACTTTGTTATCACTCTACTTTATCACCTTTCTCAGTGCTCTGGTAGCCACAACCGCAACATGCGCATTCAAGATTTCGGATGTCACGACTGATAAAGGCAGTCCTAATACCAACGGTGCGTATCCTCTTGCAAGCTGAAAAACACTGAGGTTGGAGTTCCCATGGAACATGTTGGTCAGGAATGAAGCTCGCGCAATCAGGTTTGATACGGTCGCGCTCGTGTTTTCACGTTCAATCCTAACCAGCACCGCCTTAAAAACTTCATTATTCCGCTCGACATTCCCATTCTTGTGAGATGACCACGCCGGCCGTGGTTTGAGAGTGATATAATGAGCTCTGAGAAAGCTGTCGAAGAACTATTTACAGAATTCGGGGTCTGCTCCAAAGCTTTTTGGTGCACCGTGATGATAGATATATTGATTTCCCATTAGTTCCATCATTTCATCTGCACCCCTTGATTCTGCTATTATCCTCTCACCATATCTCGTACCTACGTCTACGATATTGAGCAGAAAGTACTTCCTCCCTTTTACATAAACGACTGTAAAATCTGCTTTTATCTCTTCATTGAAAGATTCATTCCCGTGAGTCAAGGAGATTTTTTTCAAGTTTCGTGGTCGGCCTCTCGAAACGCATATCTCACATGCTTCGAAGACTTTGACACTCGCCTCGCTTAGTTTTGGTGACATCATACTCGCATCTGCTAATATCTTCTTCATCTCATCTTGCGTCGTGTGCGTGAGACGGTGCAATTTCTTCACTGTCGCCTTTTCTCGCCGATCCGCGGTGTTGTACATCAATTTCTGTACTGTCGTATTCATGTGCGGGATTATCTCGAAACGAATACGCTCATTACCATCCATATCTTTATCTATGTAAGTAAAAAACGACCTTTCGCTTGAATCAGTCGGTCGCTTGAATTTTATCATCCGTTTTTCTCTTTGGTTGACTGTATCTGCGTATCGTTTAACATCTATCCCTACAATCAGGGGTGACTCACCGTCCACCAGGCCAAATTTCATAGCTGTAGGCTTCGTGTTCGCGCCCCCCACCATTAGATCCCACAACCATTTAAAGGGTTTTGCATCGGCGCATCGCGTCCCCCACTAGTGATTTTATTTTTCTCTAGGTGCCCTTAGTCTTAATTGTAGTGTTAGCGCATCGAAAATCCTTGATGCATCAATAATTCCTCCTCTAGAAGTTGGCGCACCTTCGTTCAGCATAGTATTGGGGTCCACGCAGAATTCTACTTCCCCCTGGACGAAAATGAAAATTTACATGCTGCCCTGCGGGATTTTTTTCCATCTTACCAAAGCCTGAACGTGTTCGCGTGTCTCCCTGCACTCCGATATCTCTGCTACCTTCATCCTTGGCTCTCATCTTGCTAATAGACTTCTGTCTGTCCTTGAACCAATTTCCTGGCTCTCCGCACTCCATTCAAGTACTTTACAATTTCATGTTTTGAACTCGGTCCCACTTTCCACGATTTATTCTTGGTTCAGATGTACGCTTACCTAGCAAGGATGAACTCTTCTGAGCGGAATGCTCCGCACTAGATTCGGTCCTTACCTTCGACAAAGACTGCGCCGCGTCTTCCAAGTTGAACATGAACACGGGTCTCTCAGAAGACTTAACTGATGCCTTTTCAAGCTTATCCCAAACTTTTTCAATCATCGAGTCTCCTTCAGCTCTTTTGCAATCCAATAATTCAGCCTTGAGAGTTTTAACTTCCTCTTTTGATAGCGATAATTTGGTGTGTCTGTTAACCTGTTCTCTTTGATTCTTGTTAATCAAAATCTAGAATGTGACTGTGTTCATGGTATTGGACAACAATTTAGCATTACGCAGTATGATGGTGGCACACTGTCTATTAGCAAACTCATCCAACTCCTCGGTCTGATTCACGTATTTAGCCACTGTTCCCTTAAATCTATTTATGAATGCTGAGACTGTCTCACTTTGATTTCTTTGGCATACTTGTATATCTGATAGAAGGTTTACCTCTTGTATCACCTCTTCGTTTGGTGTGCCCTTGGCGATGGTATCGATAATCGCTTCAACAACCTTAAATCTTGAACTATCTTCCTCTGTTCCATCCATATTTAACACGTCCGCTTTTTTGTTCTGTTTTAACAACTCTCTAGCCATGTCGTCGCACGACATATAAATGATATGTCGTGATCCTTTTAATATGGCCTTGTGCTTGGAATCTACTTCAGCGCATCCGTTGATAATCCGAATCCATCTTCGAAGTGTGTCGCGGTATACCACCTTGATTGTAACGGCCGTGTTGAAAGTTGGAGGATTCATATGGTTTGTAGTTTTGACTAGCACCGGTAACTGACGAGAGTATCTCTGGGCCCATAACTGTAAATTATGTTAATGGGTGATTCCCTTCACATTACCGGAATGGTGTGAGATATTGGAGTAGTGTAAGTTCGGTGGCAAGTGTTCTCAGCAAAAGCTGTTTTTGTTCTTTCTTTCTCTTTTTCTTTTCACACATGTTTATTCGTTCTCTCCTCTTTACAGCCATTCAACCGACACAACCGAGAGCCTGCGCCCTCATCCTGCCGTCTCTTGTCCGCTCGTCGGTGTTTCACATGCATTCGTCGTCCGTCCTTGGAACCGCCGTGTTTCCGCCTTTACCTTCACACTGTTGCATTCATCGATGCTCCATGCCTTTTCGACTATGCTCGCGCCCATTATCAATTCACTAAAGTCGACGGTGTACTTAATTATGTATTTCATTATTGCTACGTGTACAAGGTGTCATTCATTGCTTATATTGTTCCACAACTACCATTGTAGTCAAAAAGAAGAAGAAAAAATACAATGCAGTAAGGCCACCCGTTCAATATATGTTTCTAGACTCGACTTGCCTTAGCATATTCAGGTCGGGAGAAACCTAAATGGAATAAAACTTAACCCTTACTTCTGAATTTCACAACAGGAAACATTAAACAAACAACGTAAACAA
The DNA here is from genome assembly GCA_032358235.1 of Odonthalia washingtoniensis. Lineage (NCBI taxonomy): Eukaryota > Rhodophyta > Florideophyceae > Ceramiales > Rhodomelaceae > Odonthalia > Odonthalia washingtoniensis. Next base: position 261 of record JAULBU010019868.1, on the reverse strand, counting down.
CCATCGACATGAAATCATAACACGTAACCTATTTACAAGCAGCACGTCGTGAAGTCGAAAAAAATTCAGATTATTCGAGTCCCATCTTCCAACAACATTACCACCAATAATCCACTGGTAAGTTAATTCAGATATTACTGCGTCATCCGTAGACGTCGCAACTAAAAGATCGCCAGATTGAACAAAGCTAGAAACCGGTACGATATTAGCGACACTAAAATCTAAATTTTGCACAAATGAATGCGTTAGATTTTCTGCATC